>SNQN01001179.1:0-32567 GCA_008642245.1 Bassia scoparia | reverse complement strand
TAATAGTGCTTCCTGTATTTTTATTACACTTGTACCTATATCTGGTACGTCGGTACCGGTGAGATCAGTAACGGTCAGTCAATATTAGGGTTTGAACATTCTCGCAGGTTGGTTTTTTTCGGATAAATTGGGCTCGAATTTGTTTGTTTATTGATATAAAAAGTTATATGGTAAACGGTTCTTCGGATGTTTTCGTAAAATGAACCAACCAATAAAGGTTCGTTAAGTTGAAATCTGCATAATGTGATTAAATTAATTAAAATTGGTTATTAAACTAAACATGTTATCTATTCTAATGATGTTATTATTTGCTATTGTATGCAATCATTTTCTTTGCATAATACAACAATGATTACTTTATAAATGTACTTTAAGCTAATTCGTAAACAGTCTGTTTGATCCGATTTGATTGACCCAACTCTTCTAGTTTTTAAATACCAGGGATTTACGATCTCTTCATCCCGGACGTTCAGATTAAAAACAGGTTTTGAATTGAATAGGATTGAACGTATCTACCTTATATATTGAACTTCTTATATTTGAACTAACTTATTATAGTTAGAATGAATGATTGAGTTAATTATTGCATTCAGTAAATAATTAATTTACTGTGACTTCATAGCATTTATCGGTTTTCTAGACGTGAAATTAAGCACAGTCTCCATATGCTGCATACTGCGTACAAAGTGGACTAGACCCTTTGGATTAAATGTTTCTGTTAGCTAGGAGGATGCGGAGAAGGGCAAACTTTTGCTTAATTGTCTAGGATTTTTTGAACGTGGTTTTCTAGTGACTTTAGGCACTTAGTTGGCAAACTTGTAACTTACATATTTCATTGTTAATGGTATATGATCATAGGTTGGTGCTCCGGCTCGTGTCGGCCTCATTGCTCCAGTTGATGTTGTCATCCCACCAGGCAACACTGGCCTTGACCCCTCCCAAACCTCCTTTTTCCAGGTAATGTTCAAACTGGCCATAGTTCATTATTTGATCAGCTGTTTTTTCAACTTGCAATTGACGCTGACAACATTATACTAATCTTTGTTCGTTGTTTTTGCGTATGTAACGTAAATTAGGCTTTGAACATCCCTA
The DNA here is from genome assembly GCA_008642245.1 of Bassia scoparia. Lineage (NCBI taxonomy): Eukaryota > Viridiplantae > Streptophyta > Magnoliopsida > Caryophyllales > Amaranthaceae > Bassia > Bassia scoparia. The sequence continues at coordinate 31,475 of SNQN01001179.1, read as the reverse complement.
CAAAAATTAACAAGGGTACAGTGGAAATCATTACTCCGGTGGAAATCATCAAGAAGGGTGACAAAGTGGGCTCATCCGAGGCAATGCTGCTGTCAAAGCTGGCGATCAAGCCCTTCTCTTACGGTCTTGTGGTCGAAAAGGTTTTCGAGGAAGGATCYGTGTATGATCCTGAGGTATTGGACTTAACTGAGGATGATCTCGCAGAGAAGTTTGCTTCCGGGGTTGCCAATGCTGTCGCACTCTCGCTGTCCATATCGTACCCCAACCTTGCTGCTGCGCCACACATGTTCATCAACGGCTACAAGAATGTGTTGGCTGTTTCTGTTGCCACTGATTACACTTTCCCACAAGCTGAGAAGGTCAAAGAATACCTCAAGGTAATTCCAACAGTTCTATATAYATACAACTRGTTGAAGACGATTGCACGTTAAATTTGWWKGTGTTTCACTCACGTTGTGTGGATGTGTAATGCAACTGTGCAGGACCCTAGCAAGTTTGCTGCTGCTGTAGCTCCGGCGGCTGCATCCGGTGGTGGCGGAGATGCTGCAGCTAGCGGTCCGAAGGAGGAAGAGAAGGCGGAGAGCGAATCATCCGAAGAGGATAATATGTTAAGCTTGTTCGATTAGGATTGTTTTAGTTGCCACGAGCAGGGATTGTTGGTTGTTCATTTTGGGGTTGACTTGTTTTAGTGTTGGTTTTTTTAGCTTTGGCAATTTTTGACCACTTGTTCTTGTGTCGTACTTATGCTGCGAACCCAATATTGGTGGTATCGGCTAATTAGGTAACAAGCGAGTTGTCATTGTGAACCATTATGGTATAATGATACGATGTTATCTCTGTTTTCRACCCCCAATTTTAACCCACTTRGATCATCAGAATTAGCGAGGTATGTTAAGAAATAAACCATGTTTAATTCTTATTTCTGGAGTAGTATGCAAGCTTCGCGGAAGTCGGTTGTATAAACATGATAGCAGGGATTGTTTTAAATTAAAAAATAAATAAATAAAATCAGGCAAGTAACTTTAACATAACCCAATAAGTTTATGCTGTAATTGTGTTACAGAGTTCTCTCAATTGCCTGTGAATAGTGAACCAAAATGAGTGAACCAAAATGAGTGAAGTATGGTCGGTTTTGGGCTATATTTTTGCTCATTTTCGACAAATTGGAAAGCGAACAATGTGGTTCAAAGGCTTAAGATACAATCATACAAGTGTGTTCAATGGATATTTGGTATTGCACGACAAATTATGATTTGGAATAAAACTAACCTTGAATGGTTTGTTATGGACAGATTTCGTTTGTACATTCAAATGAGAAGTGAGTAGGAACATAATACATTAATACTTCATCCATTTCAGTTTGTTTTTTACGTTTCTTTTTTTGGTGTTCTCTTTTATTCTTTACATTTCGTTTATCATACTTTACTTTTTTTACTCATTAATATTACTTTTACCCCTTATTATTTCTTCAATATTCTTGATTTTCCACCCAAACTTATTTCATCCACTCATTTTTAAATATGAAAAGGTTGACTTTAATTTTAGTGCACACATCTCAAACAAATTTAAAAAAATAATATAACTTCCAGGTACTATTAACATAATTTATTCAAATATTAATTTTCTTTAATTGACTTACAATTCTACAAACGTAAAAAACAAATCGAAACGGAGGGTATTAGAGGCCGGAGGCTAAAGAACCTTTTACAGTACGTACAGTTTGTTTTGAGAGTAGGAACCAGGAAGAAGGGAAAGGAATACATTTCACATTTGAAGTATTGAACTGTTTTCTGAGGCACTGCTTTCAGTCTATGACATTAGATAACTACTGTAAGAAAGAATGTTGCAGCGGMAGACATGACGAAGGATGAAGTCAGTGGGCCAACATTAATTGCGTCTACTGATTTCAGTTCCATGAAGAGGAAATTAAAGGATGATTTATTTTTCTCAAGTCCAGCGAGGATAAAGCGAAGGAAGCTGATTGGACCAGAGGGCTCTTTTTCAAATCCTACCATGCAAAAGTCAACACCTATCCTGGACACCTGGTGTAACAACCCTGATTTTTCCGATATAAAATAATAATAATAAATATAACCTGTAATAAAATAATAACCTGAAAAATATCAGAGTTGTTATGCCACGATAACTAAATATAGTAATCGCAAGGCTGTTGTTCTAATTGAATTTATTACTGAAAGATAACTAATCTATTAAAGTCCAACTAAAATAAATTCTAAAATAATTATTTACAGTCAAAATATAAAAATCCTCAGAACTCGGCTTTAAAACAGCGGAAGTCTTATTAATCATTTAAAAACGCTTGAATAACTGTGAAATCGCACTCTTTTAACCAGCGAGCTAAACTCATCAAATACCATGCACATTTAAACATAAATAGTTAGCCAAAAGGCTGAGCAGATTCCAGTACTTAAATCAAACAAAACTATTAATGTGGCAGGACAAGATATATATGAATTCTGTAAATTCATTTCAAAATTGTACAATAAATATAAATGATTTTGAAATAACTTTAATTCACTTTAAAAGAATCAAAACTTTTACTTTCTTCTTTCCGAACCTCCTGCAAAAGCTTTCAGTAGAATACACATTTCGAAGCCTGTGAGTAGGAAGCACCATTTAAAAGGTCTAGTGGCTAGCTAGGACCCAAGATAAAACACAACACCAAGTCCCTAGTATGCATACCTTACAAGAATTACGTATCAAGAAGGAAGAACATTGGCAGAGTATGTCCAACATACTCTCAATACTAGATATAATGGTTGAGACACTGTTAACTCAACTGCTTCCAAATCAGAGAATACTGCTTTAATCGGCAACTCCACAAATTAGAATCCTTTAAAGGGAGAGGAACTTCCTCATCTCAAATCTCAAACTTTAATCAAACTAGAAACCCTTGTAAAGGGCGAGGAACTTCCTCTATCAAATCAAATCTCAATCATTCAAATCATAACTTTAATACTTGGTAAAACAATTTAAATCTCATATTATAGATTGTAAAAACAATTTTCCTCTATAATTTGTACAAGTTTAGTAAGAATCTCACTTATTAGCAACAAAACAATCAACTCCAATGATCTCAAATCAATAAGTTTCTTCTACGAAACCGGAATTCTAACAATATAATATACAATGAATTTTATAAGTTTACACGCATTGTGTCCTTTGTTTGACTCGAAACTATTTACACAAGACCATCACATAAACATGACATTATATATGATTATATGCCTCAATCACTAGTAAAATGGCTTATCATAATAGTCCTTGTTATTGGGTAATACAAAGCTTAATTATCATACAAAATCAAAAAACGCACAAAACAAAACCGTATATAAAAACAAGCAAATTGCGAAGGCAATAATCTCCTACATACAATCCGATTTGCAGGCGATTCTTGTGCCCCAAAATTGATCTACTCTTCGAGACACTACAACTTATCCAGAAGGGCACTCAAGCCTAAACAACACGCAGACTGAGGAAAATCGCCAAACAGAAACAGCGATAGCTGAACCCCAAAACGACTCAACCCAGAGTAGCGAAGTAAACATACTCGTCGAAAGCAAAGCAATCTGATTGGACTTAACCTTATAAACAATGTGAAGCATGGTGTGCATCAATTTAAATATTTGACCTTAACACTTTGGTAAATAATGCTAGCTTGCAATGCATTCATACTCCACGAACACAGAACCAACTGGCACTAACACATACTAATCCCTTGATTATTGATTTGCTAATTAAGTTTGCACAGTCTTAAACAATTATTTGGTCAAACAATTATCAAGTCGACATATATAGAAACATGTCATACACAATTAAACAAGAAAATTCCCCGATTTATTTACTCAAGAACCTCTAATTTATCAAAACTCAAATTCCAAAATAACCGTTAAATAAATCTGAAATAAAACTTAAGGATCAAACTTACTTGAAAAAAGGAATGAATTAGAGTATAACTATCTACCAAAAGAAGGCCAAAATTCGCCCTTTGATTGAATTTGCTAATCGCCCAAAGTGTAGAAACAAAACTCAATTTTTCCATCTTTGAGATTTCCACAACATCAAGCATGTTTAAAGATGGAGTGAAGGAAGATTAATGTGGCTAAAATTTGGAAGGTGATTTGTGAATTTAGGGTATTGAATAAGGTAGTACCGTAAGAGAGAAGAAGAAAAATTAATTAATGATAATTAGATGAAGATGGCAATTGTATACGTAGAAGGAAGCAATGGGCTTTTGCTTTGGGTTATATGGTGGCCTAATCTTTTCTCTTTTTTTTTTCTTTTAAAGTCAATTTATTTTAACTACGATAATCTACCACTTCAAGGGTCAAAGTGAGAATTTGTTTACAAAATAGTCTAATATAATTAATTATTAAATAATAGGTATAAAAATACGGGGTGTTACACCTGGACAGCGCCTGTTCAGTTCCCTTTAACTGCAGGGTTGTGCGTCTCAAAGCTGCAATACTCAGGTACCATTACTCGTCTTCCTCTTGACCACAATTCAAACTTTCAGTTTATTGAACCCACTGGTCCAACCACCACATTTATGCTTAGTAGTATCCTTCAAAGATTTGCTWTTATTCCGATATCACAACGTTTGAGTATCTTAGTTCCAGAGCACTTCATTTATTCATTCCATTTGTCAGAGAATTTATACCATTTTAGTCAATTTCGACCAAACAATCTTTTGAACCATTTATGGATGCTTCCATCCTACTGGAAATGTGCCAATCACTCACCCCCTGGAAACACTCCCCTATTTATATCGACATTTTATKGTCTGGTTGCTTTCATTATCCTACAACTTCTACTCCCAACCACCAGTCACATAACTCTCCTCTGTTCTTTTCCCTATTTCCACCAAACATGCATTCCCCCCTTCAAGAATGGATGAGAAGTTGTGGTTTGGAAGTATTAGGAGAAACTTGCATGTGCATGAGGGAGACCGAGTGCTTGTCCCGATATTTTCACTTTGTGATCCTTTTTACCCACAGCCCAACTACTTAAGCCCATCTCCACTTCCAACCATTATAGAAGAGCCAGGCCCAGAAAGTTGTGAAGATTTACTTGTGGATATTGCTTTGAAGTAGAGGAGGGAGTGCAACACATCTCCGCAGTTTGGCCCAGATCTGGGTTCTGGTGAGTTTGCTTCAACCTCTTTTTCTCCCACAAACCAACCTTTGGCTGGCCCAATGATTTGGACGGCCCCAAACTTCGATGAAGTTTCAGATAGTTCCCCAGATCAGCCTTTCTCTTTCCCTGAARCCCACATTGACCCCCTTCTGGCTTTAAACCTGCCTGATTTGGACTACCCAACAGACATGTGGTCTCAACTGCAGTTCATCACTAACCCTCTTATCAACATCTGGGGGGATGAGGGAGGTTCATCTTCCTCTCTATATCTAAGCCCTCTAGAAGGCCCAGTTACGTTCTCCCCACAAGAAAAYCCTAATGCGCTGAGGTAGCTTTAAATGACCCTGTGAAGGGGGAGGAGGAACCACAAGATCCCACCCACCAGTTATCTAAAAATTTTATGAGAATCATTACCATTGTTTCCTCCGACTCGGAGGGTGATAATATGGGGGGAAAACGGAAACGAGTTGGATGATGTGGGGGACGAAAATCAAAAAAGCTGGTGAAGAAAGAGAGAAGGGAAAGGCAGCGGGCCCTGGAATGTGACCCTAAAGGTATTAGCGTCGTTTTGATGTGGTCTATGACATGTTCATGAAGCTTAAGCATGGAGAGGATTTTTCTGATAATGATGAAGATGAAGGTATTGTTGTGCAGAGTTTGGTGATGACCAAGCTGTACTACGGGGAAGTTGAGGAGAAGGAAGGAAATCCGATGGATGATGTGCATGCAAATTCCATGCATGGACGTCAGTTGAGTGATCTTAGTGTAGCTGTTGAGGTTGCTGATGCTATTCATGACCCAGAGGCTGGCCAAAAGCCTCAGGGGGACCAATGAAAGCTTTGGCCTGGAATTGTAGGGGTTTAAGGACGGAGGGGTCCCTTACAATTCCACACTTGAAGTGGTTACACTACTACAAAAAAAGCCTAAGAGACCGGTTAAAAAAGGCCAAAGAGACCGCAAAATAATCGGTCTTTAGCTCGCAGGGCTCTTAGGGTAAGAGACCGGTTTATTTTTGCGGTCTCTTATACTGAGCAAAGAGATCGGTGCTTAAAAAAACCGGTCTCTTTAGTTAAAGGGATAAGAGATCGGATCTAACTCAGTAACCGGTCTCCTATATAGTTTATTATGATTATTTTATTACATCAAAGAGACCGATTTTGATGCACAACCGATCTCTTTGATTATTTTATTAATTAAAAATAGTAAAGCAGGTGGGAGTTCCCACCTACTTTATTTCACAACTCAGAGCAGCAGAGCTCAATTCCTTGCAATATATATAATAGAACCGTACTAATAATATTTCAACCAAAAAGTTAACTATTAGMAAAATTACATTAGAAGTTTTTAACAATAATGTCGATCTGACACTTATCACARTAATTAACAAAGTTATAATCTAAAAATAAAAAATCAATGCCATCTGATTTCTTCATACTCCGTAAATACTTAGGCTTCCATATTCAACTTTATTAATCCTCAAAGCTCCTTCCTGTAAAAAAAATTAAATAAAAAGAAAGATTCACAGATTAATAAAAAAAATTTGGAAATTCAAAACATCCAGACTTCATTGCTCCTCATCCACTAAATTTGGAAATTCAAGACAAAATAACAAAAAAAAAAACCAGAAATTTAAAGACAAATTCGATTTTCCTCTGAACTCTTCCTGTACACAATCCTCAAATAATTAATATAAGGCAATCATGCTATCAGCCAAAATTTGATTGTTTGTAAGCAAAAATGTCACTTAAAATCATCGAATTTTAATCATGGGACAGAAAAGCATACCACAGCCTCTTTAGGTAATCCAACAATAGCAACTCTAAGATCCTCCAAAAGCATACCACAGCCTCTTTCGAGAAATGTGGAGCTTAACTCCCATGAATATGAATGTCTAATTCTAATGCTCTAATGCTCAAACTTATTGATATATCTACTAGTAATATATATCATGTATACATTTAGTATGACTTTTGCATCCAATACTGGTAGAGTTAATCGGACCATCTCAACCAAAGGTTAAGTTGATGGTTGAGGTCCAAGAAATAATATATATACACTATCACTCCCCCTACATGAAAGGCCCTTTGGGCTTGAAATGGGATGCAATAGAGATCCGCTTATACCGGTCTGTCACTCATTATTCCACTTAAGGGAGAGGAAGGAGAGATACGAACTCGTGACCTCTTTGTCATGTTGGCTCTGGATACCATGTTAACCGAATCATCTCAACCAAAAGCTACGGGCCTACGGTAGAAAAAATAAGTTAAACTTAATCATCATAATGAATGAGGCTAGAGCTGAATTGTACTCCAATATAATGGAATGATCTTTAAATTTTCAAGTTAATATTAGTACTCTAATACCGATTACACAACATTACAACTATACAAGCACTTTGAAACTATTTTTATAAACCACAAACAGCCACATTGAAATTTTGCCAATTGTTCAATTGAAATTGAATCACCAAAAACACAAAATGCTTAAATTGAAACTGTAACTCAGCAACAATCCAACAAATGATACACAATATCGTTAATCAATAGTTAAGAAGAGTTAGTTGAAATGGATTTTTAGAAATCAATTCGACGCAAAATTGAATGTGTATGAAAAGCCAATTGACACAAAATTCGTCATAAAATTGCCCATATTCGTAAAAATATCGTTACAAAATCAATCTAAAATTGATCACAAATAACTATATTTGCTGCAAATTTTGACCAAAATTCATCAGAAATGTTGAGTGAAAGCTTAAGCTGAAAAGATATTAGAGCATCTCCAATCGTTGGCTACATAGTATTGTAGTTTGCAATTTCAACTAAAAAATTTAAGCCACTTCAGTTTTAAGTCAATACTTGTAACGATGGTTAGCTACAATGCTTGTAGCTTGCATTGTCTTAACATATTTTTTAATTAATTATTTAGTAATTATTTTAGTAATTATTATACAACATATAAGCCACTTGTCATTAATTAATTGGTTCAAGTATCTTTTTTCTTTTCAAGCTACACTGCTCAAACAAGCAGGTCTGCTTGCAAGTAGCCTGGTTTTTTTTGTTCTCCAATGGCTGGCATACTGCTACATATTCTTCATAAATTGCAAGCAGGTCCAAAATATTCACCATTGGAGATGCCCTTAAGTAGTGGTGGAAGTAGCGGGAATGTCGGACAACGGACAAAACTAAATTTTGTCAATTGAGTAAAGAGTGACCATTAACACGATTTTAGTAGTTTTGTGAGCCTATAAGGGCATCTCAGTGATTGGCGAAATATTGTTGTACTTGCAATATTAATTTAAATTTTTAAGCAACATTAGCTTTAAATTACAACAATAATATGGTTAGCGACAATACCTGTAGCTTGATGTCATTCATAAACTATATGTATTAAAAAATATAAATTAATATAAGAAGCAGACACTTGTCATCAATTGATAAGTTGAACAATCTACTTTATTTTCAAGCTACCTGATAAAATAAGCAGGGTCTGCTTGGTTGTTGCTTATTTTTTATCATCTCCAATGGTTAGCATGCTGCTATTTACTTTCTACAGTTTGCAAGCAGGTCTAAAAATCTATCATTGGAGATGCTCTAAAGGCTAGTTGATGGTTGGATTGTGAAAGTGCACTATTTGTGTAGTGTATAGAGAGGTCGATAATGGCGATGCTCTTAGTTAGCAAACCAATGTGTTGTCCAAGAAGAAGCTTGATATTTATCATGTAGAAGGGTAATATAAGTTATATGTAAGAAACAAGGCTTGGCCTTTGTTTTATTATTTTGGACAGTCCATTGCACATGATCTAAGGTGCTATGACACCTGTCTAGGAATTAGGTAAATGATGTATTATATATCTCACTGTGTACATGTACAGCCGCATTATTCATTCAACAATCAATATAATTGCTTTGCATCAAAGATTTCATCTTATACATTTGTTACATTGAAGCTGCCATTATTAGAGCATTGCTCTACATGGTATCAGAGCCATACTAGTCAGACATAAACACAACACACACACAACCTCCATTTCTGCGAAACCAACTGACTGCACAACAATGGGCTGCTGAAGGTGGTGGTTTCTGGAAATGAGAAAACACAATGGATGTGACAAGCCCACTGTTTATCCACCCAGTGAAATGCAGCTGGTGTTGTGCCAAATTGTTGGGCATATCCAACTACAGACCATGGAAAAAAAAAAAAAAGAATTCCGCCCCAAATGGAATAAAAGAATAAACATTGGCAGGAAGAAGAAAGTTGGGCTTCATGACTGGCTTGGTGAAGAAAGACTCAACAAATGAGAAGAAGAGGGATATGTGGGATACCTGCAACAGTGTGGTGCTGTCCTGGATTCACAACAATGTGAGTGATAACATTAGGAAATCAGTGYTATATTGTGATTCAGCCAAAGATGTGTGGTTGCAACTCAAAAAGAGGTTCTGTATTTCTAATGGAGTTCTCAAATATAGCTTGAACAAGAAGCTTTATGACACCCTGCAAAATGGGTTGAGTGTTAGTGATTATTACACAAAATTGTACACCTTGTGGGAAGAACTTGATGATTTGAATGACATACCACCAATCTCACAAATGACACCAGAAATCAATGCATACATTGATTCTGTGCTGCTGCTCAAGGAGGAACAACATCTGTTCCAGTTTCTTATGGGCTTGGATGATGAATACAAGGCTCAGAGAAGTCAAATATTGATGCAACATCCCTTACCATCTGTAGAAGTGGCATGCTCTCAGATAATGCAGGAAGAATCCCAAAGAAGTCTGCTCAAGAATGAAGGAAGTCCTGAAGAGTCTTCTGCAATGATGAGCAAAGGCAAGCAGTTGGCTGGAGAGCACTCACAGCAACCAAAGAAGTMTTTTCTTCATGATGCCAAGTGTGATCATTGTGGGAGGAAGAACCACCTCACTGAAGAGTGTTGATGGAGATTTGCTGGTAATAGAGGTGGCAGAGGCCAAAATTTTGCTGGTGGCAGAGGACCCAATATAGGAGGTGCCTATGGTGGAAGAGGCCAAAMCAATTTTGCTAGTGGTTCCTATGGGAGAGGACAAAACCCAAAGGGAAACCACCAAGCAAGGTGGCTTACAATGCTGGTACTACTAGTGATGAGCAAGCAAGCCAACTGTCACTAACTCCAAAGCAATTACAGCAATTACTCAAGCTGATTCCACAAGACCAGGAAGGTTATGCTACTGATGAAGAGCTGGATTCGTCATTTGCAGGTATGGTTACTTGTAATACTGCTYTATTTGCCAAACATGAGTGGATCATGGATACTGGTGCATCAGACCATATGGTGGCAGATGTGAACTTGCTGCATAATGTCAGAAAAGTGACAAATTATCCTAAARTTAAGCTGCCAAATGGAAATGCAGCACATATAGAGCATATTGGGGATGTGACATTAAGGAACTCTCTTACACTTAAAAATGTTATGCATGTGCCAAATTTCACACACAATCTGCTGTCCATAGGTAAGCTGGTGAAAGAAGAGAGTTGTGAAGCTGTGTTTWATCCTGATGTGTGTATGATACAGGACTCTCATTCCAAGACAACTAAAGCAGTGGGTAAGGGACACAAGGGGCTGTATTATTTGCTGAATATGCCCTTGTCTGAAGTGAAAAATGAAGTTTTAAAGAAGGCTGCTGAGAAGAAATGTAATCAAAGGTTTAATGCCAATAGTGTTAAAGTTTCTGGTGTTAGCTATGGTAGTTTTGATAAACATGTAATTAACAACAAAGTGTTGTGGCACAATAGGCTTGGTCATGCACCATGGAACAGAATCAAACAAATTGATTGTCTTGATTTCAGTAATGATAATTGTGATGAAGTGTGTTTGACATGCCCAATGGCTAAGWTTGCCAAATTGCCTTATAAAGTGAGTCATGCTGTTGCTAGTGCAAAATTTGTTCTGATTCATGCAGATATCTGGGGACCATATAGAGTGAGCACAGGTGCAGGTTACAAATATTTTTTGACTTTGGTGGATGATTATTCCAGGGCAACCTGGGTTTACTTGCTTAAATATAAATCAGATGCTTTTCAAACAATATCCACATTTATTGCCTTTGTGGAAAAGCAATTTGATTGCAAAGTGAAAATATTAAGAACTGATAATGCCTTGGAGTTCAGAGAGGGACAATGCAAGGAGTTTACACAAAAGGCAGGTATTGTGCATCAAACCACTTGTGTGGACAGACCACAACAAAATGGCAGGGCAGAAAGGAAACACAAGAATGTGCTTGAAATGGCAAGGGCACTTAGAATGCAAGTTGGTTTGCCCTTGCATTACTRRGGTGATTGTGTCTTGACAGCTGTGTACATCACAAACAGGTTACCTACTGCAGTTGTTGGTAATGTTAGTCCTTATGAGAAGTTGTTTGCCAAGAAACCAGATTATGCCCTTATGAAGACATTTGGATGTCTTGCAGTAACAAGTAATCCTTCCAGAAGTAAGGATAAGTTTGCACCCAAGGGAGTTCCATGTTTGTTTTTGGGATATCCCATGCATGTCAAAGGATATAAGTTGCAAGATTTGACAACTAAGAAAACATTCATTTCTAGGGATGTTAAATTTCTGGAACATATCTTTCCTTTCAACACAATTTGTCGAAAATCTAACCTATCCTATGCCTGTCAATTTGAATTCATCTTTGCAGGATACTTCCAAGAGATTGTCCTTGTGATCTGAATGATCCAGCAATGTGGATACACAGGCAGACACAGATATAATGCAACTCATGGTTCTGAAACTCAAACTCTGCAAGAGCAATTCACACCAGAGGACCCACAACTTGAACCTCATCTTCATCAGGCTCCCTCAATGGATGAACCTCAGGTACACAACCAACCAGTGCTGAGAGATCTAGTAGAGCCAAAAAAACTCTTGAATGGCTTGATGATTTTGTACAAGTGTCAAGTCTGCATCAACCACCTCAGATACTCTGTCCACCTGCAGTCAATGTTGCTACAGCTTGAAATCAACTCACAAGTTTCTGCCATGTTTGCAGCAAGCATTCAGTGAGAGATTCCCACAAATTTCAAACAAGCAAGTTTCAGGATCCAAAATGGGTGAAAGCTATTGTAGGGCTTCGCCCCGCCTTAAGGGGCGTGACCTCAAGCTTCAGTGTCATGGAAATTGAGCCATGGAATCCGCATTGAATGCGTTGGGTTGTGTTCGAATTGAGGGAAATCGCCACCCCGTGCCTATATAGTTATTCACGGACGCCGAAACATTGTGCCAACTAGTGGCCCCACAAATGTCCAGTAACCAAAGTTGGTCAGGAATGGTAGGATTGAATCAGTAACCCAATCGCCCGCATGTAGCGGCCTCTACTCGGTCTCATTGTAGTTCCACAATCATAACAATTGAATTCAAGAAACTATTGATTTTGATCTTGAAGCGCACCTAACCTATATTACTAGGTGGTGCTATTATGTACAAACAATGACTTCTACCATGGATAAGCGATCACTTGATTGTTAGTCAATATTAATAAGTGCCTATAAAACCGTCGCCATTGATTACTGACTTTAATGTGACAAGCAATTGAATCCCGTCTTGATTAAGCAATATGTAACAAGTGTATAGATATGTACAAAGTGTCATGATAATATACATGTGTGTCTTCTCACCTTGTTCACTTGCGAATAAGCAAATTATTTAGAGAAAACTAAAAGGAAACGCCCTTTGATTGAATGCTAATCGAGACAAGTAACGTTAGTATTGACAATAACAATATGCATAATAATAAATTGTGACAAGATGATGATAAATGAATTTGAAAACATGAAAAACAATCCTACATATTACATGAAGATATTCAAGAGTTGGTTTCTACATTGTGTTAATTAATTGAAACTCGTAATAATATTAGTCAGATTAAAAATGTCAAAAGGAATTAAAAAGAGTCAAAAAGAAGATGTTTTAGGTGAGTATCTCAGAGTTATACCTTGATTTCGTTCGTCAAATCGATTCGAAAAGGGGTGCGAGACTCGTAATTTGAATGTGTATGTGTATGGGACAAGAGACTATTGAGATTTTTTTGAAGTTGTGAAATCGTGTCATGAAGTGTTGAATCGTGGAAAATTCTCCCAAGGGTTCGTCCCAGTCCCCAAGTCGTGAGGCAAAGCCTATTTATAGGCACGAAGAGGCAAAAGTCTGCGTATATACGCAGGAGGGCTGCGTATATACGCAGAGGAGGAGCGTATATACGCTCGTCCTGCGTATATACGCAGGTGAGGAGCGTATATACGCTCGTCGTGCGTATATACGCTTCTCTTCTTATTTCCAAAATCCGAAAATATTGTGAATTCGGAATAAAACCGTGCCAAAATTTCGATTCTTCTCTGAGATCGTGGATTATTCTAGAACGTCCCGATTTTGCAAGAAGTATGTTTCTAGGAAATTCTGGAACATTCCACGTTATCTTTCTGATTATTTACGTATTTTCTGCGTATTCTGCGTATTTTGATGTTTTGGTAAATAATTGCAAAAATTCAATGAGAATCATAGAAAAATCAAAAAAATAATCTAAAAATACTGGCGAACTCAGAAAAAATGTGAGGAATGCAATGGAAAGTGGAAAATCTTGAATATCAACCAGTATAACATTATTTCAAAAAATCTTTATGTTAAGACTAAGAAAATTCCGAAAAATATAAAGTGATTAAAGAAAATTCTTTTGCCTCTTGATTGACCTTTGCCTCACTGATTTTCGAGTGTGAATTCACATATTTGAAGTTTCACGAGTGCAGCTTCGCCTTTTTCGGAATCGAATCAATCACGAAACGTGGTATATTTCATCATCGATTACTCATTTGGGGAGACACATTTAGGTGTCTACAGCTATGAATAAGGAATTGAATGCCCTGGAAATGAATGTTACTTGGGAAATCACTGCCTTGCCTCTAGGAAAAAGAGCCATAGGCTGCAAATGGATATATAGGACCAAATTCAACTCTGATGGGTCTGTTGAAAGAGAAAAGGCAAGGTTGGTTATACTTGGATGTAGGCAAAGGGAAGGTATAGACTATGAGCAAACCTTTGCCCCAGTTGCAAAAATGACAACTGTCAGATCACTTCTGGCAGTGGCAGCTATGTGTGATTGGGATGTGTGTCAGATGAATGTCAAAAATGCATTCTTGCATGGTGATCTCATTGAAGATGTTTACATGGCTTTTCCTAAAGGTTATCCTGGACCAGGGAATTAGATGTGTGTTGGACAGGGGGGTGTGACTTTGCCAAGCARCATCCCAACAAAGTGTGCAAGTTAAAAAAATCCTTATATGGATTGAAACAGGCTCCTAGACAATGGTTCACAAAATTGTCTAGTGCACTGTTGCAATATGGTTTTGTGYAGTCCAAGGCAGATTACTCATTGTTTATTAGAAAAAAGGCAAAATCAGTTGTCATTGTGTTGGTCTATGTTGATGATCTTTTGGTAGCAGGAAATGACCCCACCTTGATATCTGAAACCAAACAATTCTTGAACTCTCAATTCCACATGAAGGACTTGGGAGATTTGCACTACTTTCTGGGCTTGGAGATACATAGGAGCTCTCAAGGTATTTTTTTTCACAAAGGAAGTACACCCTAGATTTGYTGCAAGCATATCACTTGGACAAGGCAAAACCACTCAAAATTCCTTATGATTCACATGCCAAATTGACACATGATCAGGGAACTCCTCTGTTAGATCCCCATGATTATCAGCATTTGCTTGGCAAACTTATCTATCTCACCATTACAAGGCCTGATATAGCCTTCTCTGTCCATACACTTAGTCAATTTATGCATAAGCCAACCTTTGTGCACATGCAAGCAGCAAAAAGGGTGCTTAGATATCTCAATGGATCTCCTGGGCAAGGCATTCTCTTAGCTTCTAAGTCAGCTGCAGTTCTGACAGCATATGCAGATAGTGACTGGGCAAGTTGTCCTATTTCAAGGAAGTCCACTACTGGATTTTGTGTGTTGTTGGGTGATTCTCTTGTGTCTTGGAAAACCAAGAAGCAACCAGTCATAGCTAGATCCACTGCTGAAGCTGAGTACAGGGCTCTAGCACTGGCTACTTGTGAAGTTACATGGCTCACTCAACTGCTTAAGGACTTGGGTTTGCATGGTTTGTCTCCTGTGATCATWAATTGTGACAATCAAGCTGYTATCTCTAYAGCTGTCAATCCAGTTCAACATGAAAAAACCAAGCATGTTGAAGTGGATTGCCATTTTATTAGAGACAAAGTTCAAACGGGTCACATTGTTCCTAAATACATTTCAACCAAGCACCAATTGGCTGATATCTTAACAAAGAGCTTGCCTGTGGCAAAACATGATTACATCCTAAGCAAACTAGGTGCTCAGCATACACCTCCCACCTAGTTTGAGGGGGAGTGTAGAAGGGTAATATAAGTATATATGTAAGAAACAAGGCTTGGGCCTTTGTTTTATTATTTTGGACAGTCCATTGCACATGTCCAGAGGTTATTGAGCACTGTCTAGGGATTAGTAATGATTGTTATATAATATAGTATATATAATATAATTATATAAATATATATATATATATACTATAACTAATAGTATATATATATATATATAATAATATAATTATAATATTATAATATAACATATTATATATATATAATATATATATATATCATTATATAGTATAATAATATCATAATTATTTCAGTGTTACAAGCGGCCGCGCGGAGCGCGCCGTGTCCCCACTTATACATACTCACATTCGGTTTTAATCATATATTTTGCACAACTATAAATAACAACAACATTAATAAAAACAAATGGATATTGGCATGAAAATTGAATACACAGACATTAATTCTCATGTAAAGTGTGCATTTCTTGCAATACATATGAAGAGCTCGGGCTTAAGTACGAATATGAGCATTACCGCAATTACATCAAAGAAGGATGATAATTGATTGTTCTTGGTCAAATTTCTTGTTGAAGTTCTCTTCTTCCGAAACCTCTCCTCTTCTTAAACCGTTGAAACTCGTCATTATACACAAAACACTACATCTTCCTTGTCACAACCAATACTGATAGACTTGAAGAGCTGCTTTGCTCATACAATAATCTCAGAGCCTCCAACATTGGAAGTCTAGAACCTATACCCTTAATGAGATTTCTCATGCAATGAAATCATCCTATTTCTTAGCAATTCAAAAATTGCAAAGAATTCAAAACAACACAACAGGACTGAACCTTCACTTCAAAAAGAGCCCTCGATATAGGAATTTTATCTCAATAAGAGGATTCTTTCATATACTTATAACTTGCTATACACCTCTAAGCCCAATTTCATATACTCTAACTCCCTTCATTCGAATCAATCTGGCTTCCCTCGACTTTTTCCAAATCCCCTAATCCAACTTGCTACTTTCCTTACCTGTATACTTCAAGTCAATGTACGACAAGCAACAAGCCCAATAACCATGGAATTGGCTCTCAACCTCTCGAAAGCGTTTATGACATTCAACGGTGAGAAAAAGAAGCCATAGTTATTTCAATGGGCTCATACTTTTGGGACAAAGCCCTCTAGGAGTACTATCAAAGCAGCAAGAGGCACAATATCGGCCATCTAACGAGATTCTAAATTTTTGAACTGCACATCAGGAATATCACAATTCATGTCTCCGACACTTCAGATATAGTGCATGTCTCCATTCTGGCTTTGTTATCATGTCATCACTTTGCTGACGATCAAAATTCACAGCTATTTAATTCATAGTTCGCCTCAAAATCTTCTTCCCCTAATCATGTTGCCATTGGGCTTGTTCGGGTCGTCTGAGGTGTTCAAGTGATCATCATCGTCAAACTTGCATCCTCTCAACTAATCTGAAAACCCAAGTTTTCACATGTATCCTGCTCTGCCACGTGTCGAAACAACTAACGATGAATCGTCACAGGAAATGCAATTTCAGGTGGAATATATACCTGCTTCCTTTGGCACATCAGATTAGTTAGCTGCTACATCAATCTGGCAGCATCCTCAGCAATCCCATTAGTGACAACAGTTGCATTGTTTAATTTGCTCCTCATTTGTTTATACCCCTCAGATGATCGTCTTCTGCAACTTCACGGAAGCTCCACAGGTCTTTCAACCCCCCATCTTTACAGAACCACATCTGTGACCTCGCCTCTTCCTAGAAAATAGTTGCTGCTCCTGTCATTGGAAAGTGATAACTCTCCTGCTTCTCTTTATCATTGGATAATGACACTGACAGATCTTTTCCTTGCCGCTCCTTATCATCTGATAAGCTTCCTGTGCTTCCCTGATCATTTAATGTCCTTTTGGAGTAAGCAATGATCTTCCTTCTGAGTCTAATTTGAAGGCAAAAGTTTTGTTGTTAATTACCATGTTTTTCATTGGATTCAGAAAGCATTATGGCAGTTGATACTGCGCCTGAGGTGTTGGTTTCATTAGGGAATCGGAAAATCTCCTCTCTGATACATCTTAGCATTAGGAGCAATATCGTTTCAGGGTATACAGGAACAACACAGTGTCCTAAACACAATCCCTTCATGCACATGGTATTAGTACTCAATTCTCACAGGAGGAAATACCCCGCTTCGAAAGGCATACTCAAGAACTCCTGTTACCACCTGCCCTACATCTCATCATTAGTATTGATCATCATCATTACATCTTCGCCTGTCTTTTTGCCTCTTGATGAATGTTGGCAGTGGTTTTGGATGCACCAGATCCTCCCCTTGTATGCCTGAAATTAGAGATCTGGAGATGCTTATTGTCACTCTTCGAGGACGTCCCCGGTTCCTCTGGTGTGTATCGCTGATGAAACTGGTTTGGTTACTTGGCTAATTCTGCACATATACAGATAGTAAATTTCAATCCTGATCTTTAAATATTCTGGCATCATACTGGTGAAACAGAAGCATCCTAAAAGATGTATGCATTTCAGCAAATGGTCCTAAAATACTTCACAAGAATAAAAGTCTGATTAAGCTCAACCTAATGAACACACAGCTATTCAAGAAATTAAACCATGAAAAAATTGTATAAGAAAGATCAGACTTTTTTGCAATCATGTTCCGCGCTATTGCAAATAAATTATGAAATTATTGACAATTTCTTCCTGTTGTTAAAAGTTTAAACGAGATCAATTGTCAACAATTGAGACTTGATAAGGAAAACAAGTGCAATAAAATATTTACAGATATATGTGACAAATAACGAGCAAGAAATCAAAGCAATAAGCAAAAGAGGTACTGCAGAAACTCTGATGACAAGTGACACAAATTGAAGCGTCGCATCATCATCACCATCTAACAATCTAACATCAGATAAATGAGCAGGAAGAGATAAGTTAGGCAGCATGAACACAAAAAAGGTTACAAAATAAAGCACAAAGAATTTTTGTGTTCAAAATTGATCAATAGAATGAGGTACATAGAATACAGCAATGCTTACAATAATATGCTTTAGCAACTACCCCTTGTGAATGATATCTGTCACATTGTACACCCTTATAATAAAGAATATCCCAATGAATAGATACAAAAATACATATGGGTACTGCAGTGTCGCTTCTTCTTTCACCATCAATCACCTATGTCAAGGCCGTAAAAAGAATCTCACCATTAACTAACCATGACCAAGTACGTAATATATACAACTTTTCCTGAACATGCCTAAACACTATCGTTATTTGCTAAAAATAGCCCAAAGGAGACATATAATGGCCGATGTTTAAAGGCTTGAATGATACATAGAACTCGAAAAGATGACAATAATGCAAAAAATCTAAACAAGACTGTAAATAATTGGCCTGACACATTGTGAACAAATACTATATATATTAAACCCTAAAAATTAACCAAAGTCGGAATTCAACAACAGAATATTTCAGCTTGCACAATTAAGTGCTCAGAACGGGGGGAAAAAGCTACTGTCCCAAGATTCTTCTTAAATTTAACCAGACTAAACCAACATTTAGTTTACAACAGCAAACATAGAGTAATAACCAGACTAAACCAATCATTCTCAAGAAACTATACTCTCAAAAAATTCCATTCGAAAATCTCAAGCCAATTTCAATTCTGACATAATTTATTAAAATCACTGTTATATACCACAAAGTTAAATCCTGATATAATACCCAAATGTCAAACATTCATAGATATTCATTCAATATTGATGAATCATGCATTAGAAATCACAAGTGACAAAAATTCATGATAAATCAATTTTGAACAATAGAAATAAAAATTGAAACCCAATTCATAAAAATTTCTTCAAACAACATTATATGAGTAATCATATAAAAGTTAATGATAGAATGATGCATGTACCCAAAGTTTAACAAAAAAACAAACCCATGAAGATTACTACTTTAAAAAAATGATAATCAGATTCATACTTGATTTTGGAATAAATACAAACATTTAATAACATTTAGCAACATACTGAATTAATTAAAACGACAAAGAACTATTAAACATTGCAGAGAAGAAAATTTTACTAAAATAGCATCACACATACCTAGAAAATTTGCTTCTTTTTCACAATGTGATTTTTACAGAATTGTTTTAATTTGTTGAAGAAACCACAGCACGAAGAAGAATAATGCAAAATTGAGACGTTTTTTCCTGCAATCAAGTTCTCGTTTGGAAAAAACCACAAACATTAGCAGATATATGGTGCGTCAATTCGTTGCATCCTCTTAATTTTGTATTCCAATTTTTAATCTCGTTACTGTACCCAGGCGCTGAATTGACACATGAGGGATAACAACAACAAATAGCAGCTTGAAAAGAATATTAGGGCATAAAATGATGGAAATGAGGAACAAATATGAAGGTAAATTGAAAAGGGAAAACAGAAGAAGTTCTACACAGCATGAAAATCTTCCAATGAATTTATGTGATGAAAGTCCATAAGAAACACAATGAGATGTGTGAACAGCCAGAAGTTAGAACATTAACCACACGAAGAATTGCACATAATTAAGCAGTTAATTTCAAATCAAAAAATTATCTTTTGCTTTCAGCTTTAGCATGCAAAAACTTATCAGCAAGCATCTTACATCGTGTATTGAAGACATTAGATTAAAGGCCAATATTAAACATCAGAAGGCTTCTGAAGTTTGTGGGGAAAGGCTTGGAAAATCAACCACAACAGCAAATTGGCCTATGACTCGGAATGGATAGGACACAAACAAACAATAATTAGCAAGTTTATTGATATCGTAGTTACTACAACAACTAGTGATACAGATCATACTCCTTCAAAGCAGTTCAAAATTTTGAATGCTAATTTAGATTATAAAGTCGGCATCACATATCACATATGCTGACTTACGGTTAAAAAATGAATTCCAAACATCATAACTCGGTCCACGTCCATGACCTAAGACAGAAACAGATACGTTATAGAAAAAGTTCAATCCAGACATAAAGAGGCTATGGTTCCTAACACTTACCAAATGTAGAACTCAGCTTGCCGACCCTTGTAATGAACAGAAGGGATACCATAGCATACATTCAAGGACTACAAAAGACATTAAGAACATTATTAAGCATTATAATTGAATGAAAGATCAATAAAAGCTCAATTAATATCCCACCACTACTTAATACTGGCACTCATAAGGAGGTCCATATTACAACCTTTACTGTTGCGGTGTTCATTATTACAGCAACTCTCACCCAAAAAGGATCGCATTTATCCTTGGACTCCAAAATGCATAAGCTATAAACCACATAGAAATAACAGAACTACCTCGACAGCATTCTGGTCCTATCCGTCAACACCACCAACCATTCTTCTCCCAACATAAACCTGGCCAAACCACCTTCCCCAACCTCCGCTCAATTTTTATATAGGTGAATTGCCCACTTGAACCTGAGAAGAAAGGTAACCTGAACTTATAAAAAGATTAAAATAATCCAAAATAACCAAAATAAGGATAGAAATCTCTTCCAATGCTTTACAAAACAATGAGGATATGCAAGATAAAACCGAACAAGTAGTATAAGTAATGCAACTATGCAAGCCACAGGCATCATTAACGACATATGACGCAACAAATCATCCACATTCACTTTAAGATAAAAACCTGTCACTTATTTAATGTATACCAATAATAGCGATGGCAGTGTATCTTGCAATAAAGAAACAACCTAACCATACTCACGACAAAAAGATTACAACATAAAAATACATAACCGTTCTAAGAAAGAGACCATACCCTGTCAGGAATATAAGTACATCTTTAAGTTATCAAAACTGAAGGCTCGAAAAAAACAAATAACAATAGTCAATGATCAGAATTTAAGGATCTTTGTGAAGAGGAAATGAATAAGAAAACAATATAACAAGAAGCGATCTTGCTAAAATACTCCAAGTATCTAATAGATATAGACATCATAACTATAACTCGACATGTACTTATTAAACGACATACGAAGATTAATGTCCCAGCTTTGTATCAGAATATGAAAGCTATATAGATTCTAATTTTATCCTGTGAAGGAACTCAGTATAACATGCAACTTTATCAATAAGTTTTCAATATCACACAAGTAATGTTTGCTGCCAAAAATCAAGTGAATTTACAACAAATATTTACCAAAGCACCCAGAAAGGAACAACTTGAACATCATATTCTCATATCATGAGATTCTGCAACAACAAAAAGGATCCTGATCAGGTAATTGCCTAGTTTAGCTCTTACTCCTCTTAGCGAGAACAGGTCATAGCCAAAAGGCCAAACCTATCAATAAGCTAACAGTTTCAAAGAAACATTATTAGGTTCCCTTATGTAAAGCTAACAAGTGTCACACCAACCATTGAGTTAGGTTCCTTCCTTCCCTAAATCCCTCTGTTCTTGTAAAGCCTGTTGTTTCTTTTCTTGAAATGTAAACTCTCATTTGAGCATGCATTTTCTGAATTCTCAATCAATAACTGAGCCACAAATATGACTTATTAAGAGTTCATAAGAAGATAACAGATTATAAGTCAGATATAAACATTGCCAAGCAAGACAGAAATGAGCTCCATTTAAAACAGTTAAACAAATCAAATGGTGATAAATTGTAAAACAGTGAAGAGAAAGACCTATAGCTCGAGACATGGCAAGGACTCCAAGAACCCTAGCCCATGCAATTTAGAACTTCCCACTCCTCTCCTTCAATCTCGATAACTCATCAGCTCTATTGGCTGTAAAAAGACACAAACAATACGTCTTTATCGCCATTTTGAAAAGTGTGAATTTTGAAAGATGATTTATCAAATTTACTAAGCTGATATAAGCCAGAAAGAGCAGCAAAGACAACTAACATGAACTTTTTACGCATAAAAAACAACGAATCATGACATTCACATCATGAGCATGGAGTCAAAATGGCTAAGACACAATTTAAAATTGTAATTGCTTATCAAAATCAGTTGATTGTTCTTCAGCATACACAAAATTAACATGACATTTCTCTTCATTGCAGGCAAATGGCAACAAACAACGATGAAACTGATGTAACGCTAATGAACCATCCGCTGAGATATGCTTTACACAGGCGAATAGGTGCAACTGGCACACTAATACATGGGAAGATTAATCAACAATCATTCACACCCACGACCCAAAATACATAGTAAGTCGAGACAAATAGTTTGTATCATGAACACCTAGGGAAGGTTAGCATTGAGAACTTGAACTGACTTAATGATCAACATTAAGGGTAGGTCGTGTCCTCCTACAAGACAGCCCTGATCACCCACAATTGGACAAAATTATCTGACAACACAGAACAACTGCTACCAAGCATGGATTCCAACCATCTCAGAGGCTAGCTTCTGAGACAACCTGCTCAACAGCTCTCTAAAGCCACTGGAGAACGCTTCTTTTCCCTTTTTCTGCCACTCATTTCCAGGGATTCCATCCTTATAATTCATGTGCAAAGATTTAACATACCCGACACACAAAATATATCATTTATACAATAGTGTTGGCTTGTAGCTCAATCTACTGATTGCCTGGAACAAGATTTATAACATTAACTAAGTATTTTATAAGAAACAACCAACAAAATGAGTGGTATAAACATTATTAAAAGCTATACTTCAATTGCCAACTACGATCAAGAAAACGATTCAACAACCTTAAATAACACAAGATTCGAAACAGCAACAATTATACTGATCATAGGCATGTGAAATATACCCGATTACTCATGATCAAAACCAGGAAAATTTACACATCATAAGATGCCGAATGAGTGACGACAACATAACAAAGATAATCAATGTGACCCTTTCTACAAAAGAATATTCGGATGCCCACTTATCATGTATCAATTACAAGTAAAAATGAGCATGCAACTTGATGCTCTTGTCTAACAAAACTGAAGGTCAACAATAGAATCAAAAACCTTAATTTGATTCGCCACTTTATATTATACCTAACTAAAATTTTCTGCAATAATGTTACTCGCGCCAAACAAACGAAACCTGCCAAAACCAAATATTACCCAAGATCTTGTTAATGGAAAGGCACTTCTAACATAAAGGACGAAAATCAGATGAATTATTCCACTAAGCTTGAGTTGAAAAAGAAATGACAAAACGAGAGCTACTCGTACTGGTCAGAAAACCTTAAACACCCTCATATGTATAGAAAACACAAGTATGCCCTGAGTTTGATACATCCTTAAGCTTGGCAACCTATGTCTTCAATTTACTTCACTTGATAAACTAACTAAATAAGTTAAAATACTTATCTCTCAAATGAAAATGAAATCTTTAAGTCTCAATCAAAGCCCCTTTGCTAGAATACAATCAACAAAATGATATCCCAATATCCTACATAACAAAAACTTCTATATCGCAACTTATATAGTTATATAGCAAACAAGTATAGTATAGTATTATCAACAGCATAACATAAAAAAAAAAAACATTATGCAACAATTCAACATATGATGATCAAGAATAAGCATTAAAAAAAAGTCAACAATACATAAAAATCAGAAGAAGGTAATAAAGGACAACTTACACCTCTCGCCGTGCTCAACAAAACCAAGTTCCATTTGTGACCCTTGGCATAGAAGCATACCATCCGTAGCAAAAGCCCTCAACAAGTTAAGAGTTGCAGGCTGACTGGCAGTAAGCCTAACCAGCCTTTGAGGATCAGGTGTCCTAGATTTCAAATCAAGGTATCCCCATTCACATTATCTCCCTGTAACTCGGCAACTCACGCCGTCCTCTCTCCTCGAACGAATCCGATCTCGGCTGCGCAAACTGCCCCGCCAATTCTCCCCACCTACCATAAACAAACAAATCACGGGTCAATTCAACAATACCCTCGAATTTGAAACCCTAAAATTCAATTCTCAAAACCCTAAAATCAAAACCCTTACCGCTTAGCACGAACCATAATGTTAGATTCGGAGTACATTACAGAAAAAACCGCTTATAATTTCACGTAGATTGGCAATCAATTAGCTATGTGTTTCTATGTGGCATTAAATTGCAAGTACTTACCATGTAGCACAACAACTACTCTCCAATGTCAATATTCCCTTCGGCTTCTTTTTTTTTTTCGTGCAAACCTTCGGCTCGTTTGTTTTAGAGAAAACATAGTTATTCCAAAAAAATGTTTTTTTCCACCTTCCATTATCCTTTGTTTGTTGTTAAGGTGAGGAAATGAGGATACTAATTTGTTAAGGTGGGATCGGTCTTTAAAAAAGGATAATCAATTTCCTTTTAAAAGCAAGGTCTGCCACATTTTCCACTCTACTCTTTATTATTTCCCCTTGCTATCTCTTCTCATCCTTTTCTTTTATCTCTTATTTTTCTTTCTCCTTAACTTTTCCATAATCAAACAAACATGCAAAATGTTTACAAATCAGTTTCCCATGACCTTTTGATCAAAAACAACGGGCCTTAGTCCCAAAATTTTGACAGTGTGTCCGTCTTTTTTTCATTATCAATCACCACACGCAATTATCTGTTTCGTTAGGTAAATGTATATTCATCCAATCAACTTGGTGTTCTAGCTACATGAGCACGCTATAAAACGCAAACCGTCGTGTTTAAGCTGTCACATACACATACATAGGCACTTATCACATAGCAACTATGCCCAATTTAAGCTGTTACATACACATACATAGGCACTTATACACATAGCAACTATACCAACAAACAAGAGGATAATTTGCAAAATTCCTGCACTTCTGTGGCATATCAGTAATTTTACCACAAAAAATCATAAACTGACAATTTCTGTAGGAGTAACAGCCTTATTTTAGCAAAGCATAACAACAATAATCTGAATTAACAAATTAACAATTACACAACACAGTAATAAACTAATAATAGCACCTAAAAAGAAACAATTAAACAATAAGAATGATGATTGAGCAATTGAAACGCATACCAAATCAAGCTCTAAATCGTCAGCTCTTCGCATCGCATCACTTTCGATAAACGCCGACCTAATTCGCGTCAATTCAATTCAATTCCACATAAATCACCTTGTTCCAGCCAGAACTTGCAAAAAGAAAGTTCAAATATTCATAATTCAAGTTCAAAAACTAACCATTTTTTGATGGTCGTCAATATATGGACTTTATCAGACCTAGATACACATTCAAATCAAAATTTCAGCAACAAACGATTAATTCAACCACAATTACAAAATACAAAAGATAGAGAGGATACAAACCTAATAGAAGAATATCGAGAATATTCATCATGTGGTGGCAGTTTTTGGAGTGAACCGAGTGGAAGCGGAAGCGCGGTGCGAAGACAGAAAGGAGAGAGAGCGGAAGAGGTTGGATTTGTAGGAGAAAATGCAGATGTTTGAGAGGTGAGATTGAAAAGAGGAGAAGGAAAGGTGTGCGCAGAAGTGAAGAAGATGATTGTGATGATGATGATGAGAGATGAAGTTTTGAGGTTGAGACGAGACTTCAATGGCGGAGATAAGATGTTGCCAGTAGCTCTACAAAAATGGAAAGAAAAAGGTAAAAGAAAAACACAAATATTCCAGCTCTTAATTCCGATTAAAGAAAAATGTCGAAGAATTAACAAAATCAAATAAAATCAAGAACAAAGATAGCAAATAAACGAAAACTACAATTGAGCAGCAAATTAGCGACGCAATCTTCCATAGTACGGAAACCATGAATACATACTAACAGTCAAGCACTCCATTGAATCTAGGCTCCAGAAAATTCATATTTGAGCGAAGAGGTGAAACGGAGCAGAAAACAACCCGACAATTGGAATCAATAACTCAGAACCAAGAATTCGAAAAACAACAAAGAAACCTAAAATCCAACCCCAAATCAACAATACCCTCGAATTTGAACCCTAAATTCAGATCTCAAAACCCTAAAATCAAAAACAACCCTTACCGCTTAGCACGAACCATCTCTTGAGACCCTTTTCCAGTCCATAGGTAGCATGCGGCCACCGTGATTCCAATGCCATCCTCGCAACCTCACCCTACCTCCAAAGATGGCGACCAAACCCTACTCTTGAGACCTCTCACGCCCCATGGGTTGCATGCGTATTTCCATGAAATGGCGATCAAAACGGCGGCGAAATAACCGGCATAACGACGGCGAAATTGTCGGGGAATAGGAGGAAGGAAAGGCTGGAGAGGTGAGGAGACGATGTCGTGCAAAAATGGATGGAAAAGAAGCATTTGCACCTGAAATCAATTGCCATGGCATGTCTGTAATTGTTGGAAATGGTAGGTGCAAAAGGGGAAGGGCACTGTTCATATGAACAAACCTTGGATCCTCCCTTTACTATATATTATATATATATATATATACCCCTGTGTACATGTACAGCCGCATTATTCATTCACAACATCATACAATTGCTTTGCATCAAAGATTTCATCTTTATACATTACTGTTACATTGAAACTGCCATTATTAGAGCAATGCTCTACATATCATGGAGCTCCTACTGCTTTAAATATTGAATAATCATGAATTTTGGATGAGAGAGGAGTTTAATATGTTGCTCTCGCTTAATTAGAGCTCAGTTAGTTTGTTTGTTTAGCTGAATTGGTTGTTTTCCTTTTCTTTGATTATGTATCCTTTTCGCAACAATTTTTTTTAATACAAGCTAGTAGTTTTGGTTACATCAAATATTTTCTCTCGTTTCAATTTACTATCAACTTTTTGTCAATTAAGAAAGTATCATATTAGTAGCAATTTTCATTTACTTTTCACTTTTAGTGAGAAATTTTGAACGAAATGACCAATTTACCCTTACTATAAAGGTTAGTGGCAACATCTCCTTTCCTTTTCTCTCTTATTAAAAGGGTAATTTTGTCCTTGCACTCCATAAACACAATTTGTAAATTTCACCTAGAAGTCCAAACCACTTAAAGTTGCTAGTAATTGAAACGGTGAAAATATTCTATCACTTTTAATTGTTTTAATTGATAATTAAGTACTGTAGTGTGTTACGTGCACATATTTTTGTGCACCATCAACCTAGTAAGTTAACAATATGTTACTAGCTAATAGGTCATCATTGAATTGATTAATAAACGCAAGACCAAAAAAAGAAAAGGAAAAGGAAATTAAAGGATGGTAATTGGTAAATAGTAATGCATTTATTTTTAAATAGGTACTCCCACCATAGTTTAACCAACCATATATAGATGGAAAACGTGGAGTACGGAAATACAAGTAGAGAGTACATAATTGGTTCACTCAAGTACATTAGTTTATTAATCACACTTGAGAGGCCACATACATAATTAATTTAAGGTGGCTTATTGAAAGCATAAAATAAAGCAAAGCTCCATAGTCCTCCTCCACATTGTGGCTGCGACCTGCTTAATTGATCCTGAAATAATATATATTTTGGGAAAAAAATTAATTAGCTAATTAACCCGACGACAAAAGTATAACYAAGACGATCAATCATAATACTCCCTTCGTATCATATTAAGTGTAACGATTGAACATTTTTTCTCTCAAYTTTATGTCAAATCGTTGCACTTAATATGATACGAAGGGAGTATAATAAGTTAGGTAGATTGTRGCTTACGCGCTTCTGATGAAAAGGCCGATGGACTCAAGGTACCTGCCCTCCCTTCCGAAAGTTCCGATAACGGGGCCGTCGGTTAGGGATGGCGACTGGAAGGCCTCGACGGGTTGGGTGGCTCCTTTTCCGTATGGTCCATATCCAACTGGGTTCAAATTGGTGTATATCTTTATTTGGCCTACATAAACTACGTTGTCATTGGCCGGGCTGTACTTTCCAGAACTCCCGGTGATTCTTGTAATGTATTCTCCAGACACAAGCTTAAACTGCATAAATAAATATATACAATGTTACAACGCGTTTGAGAAAATGTTTGACATCTAGTTGAAAAATGTTTGAAATTCAAAAGACTTCGTTGATGCTAGTATATTTTTAGACAATAATGTTAGGATTTGTGTGAATTTGTATTTATTTATTTATTCATTCTATGAAGTACATAAAAAGCTGATACACAGTGTCTAATAATAGATGAACAGTGCTAAATAGTGGATGAACAGTAGTTGTGTTATCATGTCTCTAGTTTAAAGGGTTATGCGTATTTAATGAGCAAGTTTGTTTGAAAAAACAGGCATATATATATAGCATAGCCCTTTTATTTTTGATTTGTTTTGACTTTTGAGCAATTTAATTGAAGGGTAATTAAGCATGTATGAATGCATGTATATTATATTAACGTACGGAGCTTTCATTGCCATCATCTCCACCGGTTTTAACACGGTAAGTGGACTTATCAGGCCTTTGCACGACATACGTGATCGAGTCCACGACTCCTCCGTGCATAACGATCACTTCTACGATGCGTTCATCTTCAAGAATTTGGAAGCTATAGTTTCCAGGCAACTGAGACCCATAAGGTCCGACTTGCTCGATAATATGATCCTGGCAAAAACAAACAGGGTACAACGCAACAACCAAACAAAATGAAACAAAAAAGGATTGATTCGATTATTGAAATTTGAATAATGAAGTGAAGCTAGAGAATGGACCTTGAGATTGGCATTAAGCTGAGCCATTTCCGGTGTTGCTTGTTTCACAGAACGAGCGAGGTAGCTAGCAGCTAGTAGCTAGTAGTAGTAATGCTGAGTATTTTATAAATGTGTTGTGTGATTCATGAAAGATGATATCCAAGCGCTATATATATACGCATACACCAACAGGGCGTACGTACATAGAATCAACACATGCAGCATGGCATTATTATTATTATTGCCTTTTTTAATTGATCACTTAATTTTTTTAAAACATAATTAATGACTTAATTATATATTAAGAACATGTTCTATTCTATTAAAGATAAAATTAAGGACATATTCTATTCTGTTCAAAATAATTAATGACTTAATTATATCTTAAGAACATATTCTATTCTATTCTATTCTATGTAGCGCTGACAAATGGGTCGTGTCGTGTAGTGTTCATGTTCGTGTCGTATTTTTTTCGTGTTGAGTTTCTTCTACCTAACTCAACGTGTTTTTTTCCAGGTCGTGTTCGTGTCGACCCATTTAAGTTTTCATGTCGGAAAATTCGAACCTAACCCGCTTTTTTCGATGTCATCGATTCGATGTCGATGACCCAGCCGATTCTACACCTTGATTTGACATTTGATTCGATGTCGTCGTTGCACAAACCATGCTAATCGATCCTAGGATCGCTACTTAGAATCGGGAGAGATCAGAGAGGCTTTCACTAGAGCTTTCCATGCATTCTTTGGCAAGTCTTTATGAGAATCACTACTATTTAAAAACTATTTTCCGAAATAGCTATGATTTAAAGGTTAAAATTTATCTTATTAAGAGGGAATTCCATCAAAAAAAATTCTAAAATTTTGGAAAGAACAACGAAACTTATTCTCATCTTAGAATACAAACTTACACAATTTTCTTTATTGTATTTGTTGTTTTTATCCCTTTTGTAAATGATGTACGGAGTATGTGGCTTGTTGTTAATCATGATGAGCAGGAGATTTGTGTTAAAATTCAAGGCAATTTGGTCTTTGAATTAGTGGTGTGTTCGGCCGGTCGTCGCGATTATGGTGGTGGTGGCAATTTAGTGTGCACAACTGGTGGCGATTTGGCTAGTGTCTAGTGGGGTTTGGTGGTGATGTTGTGGTGGGGTTAGGTTGTAGGGTTTAGTTGAATCAATTGTCCCTTTCCCTAATTGTTATTGTAATTACACTACATTTATTTTGGCCAAAACAAAAGTGTAACATTTAAAAAATGGTGGAAATAATAGTTGAAATCGATTCTAATTTTCAATAATTTAGCTAGTTTGTAGAAAATGGACTGGTCAATAGGTCAATATATAGTCGGACTGCTTGTGTTTATTTTCTAAAAATAAACAATAAAAAAACAATTATGTCATGATCGAGCTGCAACAACCTAAATTTGCGTTATGATTGACCTTGAGAACCTACTACTACTTGTGTTTAATGTAGTAGTGATCATATATACGATGAAGTATGTACATATAATTAATTAATTAATTAATTAATTAATTAATTAATGTAAATAAATAAATAAATACCACAACGTGCAGATTAAGCAGGTATATGAAAACATCGATGTTAATGATGTAAGTGTCGACACTTGGTCGACACTTGTACCTTCCTGAAAAATATGCCATCTATCAGACTTCATTTCTTTCACATCAAAATAGAATTATCTCGCTCTTCAACTTGCATTATGAATTGTCAACATTTATTTAATTCAATAAGAAAGCATATTGCATTGTTGATATATGTCCACATACATATTATAAAGTTCTATATTGAACAACTAGTCTACAGCCACAGAAAGGGTCCTCCCAGAATCCAAGGTCCTAGGTAAGGAATTGTTATGTAAATTACCTACTTTTTTTGAGAGGGCTTAGTACGAAATAAGAGTTAAGAAAAATAACTTTGGACTTCAAGAAAAAATAACCGGAATTTATTGAACCCGACATTTAAAAATTCATTTATTCAGGCCACAAGTATATATTCCTGTAATTTGCTCTATAAAGTCATAATTTCCCAAATGCAATTAAGGGTTGTTTTATATATCACTATACCAACCAACTTAGCCTCTTCCAAGTTTGAATTTAATAGCAATCTAGCTTAACTTACAATTCACGCGAAGATTAGGCGTGATATAGATTAGCTAGGTACAAAAACATTCACAAGTAGCATATTCTAAGATTATGGCCTTATTAACTGAAATGCTCAAATTGCCCTCACTAGATTTCTTAGCGTTTTCTTATCATGTCAGTTA
>SNQN01001178.1:87313-103917 GCA_008642245.1 Bassia scoparia | reverse complement strand
TCAACAATTAATTGAACTTTCTCTGTGGGATCGACCCTGACTTACCCTACTACATAGTTAGGAGGATTAGTTAGGTAAATTATTATCTTTGTTAGGTGCGCAACACGCCTTTTAGAACTTCATGGTTTGTCATCATAAAAAAGGGGGAATTTGTTGAGTTCTCTTGTTTTAGTCTTYAATTATGTCAAACCCAATCGAACTATCTTATTGCATATATGTTCTGATTATATGCACATGTAATAAAGACCAAGTTCAATGGAAACAAGARGAATCTTATGAACCAAATCGTGAAGATTACATGAAGACCAAGATTAAAAATGTGATAGCTTTTAGGTCTTAGAATGCAATGTCAGTGATATAAGGGTCTGATGCATTATGAAGGTTGAAAACATGAGAGATAAATTAGTTYTGGATGACAAGAAACCTCGGTTACTTGGCATACACACCTAAGAATAAACACAACTGACTAGAATATTCTGGGAATAGCTCTGGACCAGTATGCTAGGGTTTACTTCATATTTTAGGAAAGTTTATTTTTTTTAGCGCAAAATTGGTTTGAAAATCAAACGAGTGCATAGTACGTATATATGAAGATCATTAAATATGGCAACATTATGACTTATATTATGCTTATTTTAAATGAAATCAAATAAATTCAGAAGAATATATTTTCCGTGGTATATTTACCATAACCAAGGAATTATATTCACGTAATATAATTCATAATCTCGTCAAAAGCTTATTTAAAGAATTCTTGATACATACTATTAAGTGCCAAAAGTGGTTACATTTAGGCCCTTATTTTTCTCCTATTTTGGRCTTTTTGTGTGTTTTCAACGTCGTTTTACTAGCTTTTTAGCTAGCTTTCCACTTTGTATAGTTTCGTGAAGTTTTTGTGGTTTGAGTGGTTTTTCTAGGTTTTTAGCTTACTTTGTCTTCTTTATTATTCTATTGCTCTCAACTGCAAATTTCGAGTATAGTTACAAGTTGCCTTGGTTTGATTTTGCAAGTGTTGTGCCTAAAAAGTTGTTTCCTTGTACTCTAACATTTTCTTCGAGCTATATGTTTCTGTACAATTTGAATTTTCAAGTGACACTTGTTCCATTTGGATGTAGACTCTGAGAGCTTTTCAATGATATATTATAAGTCGCAATCCTAGCATCGAGGAAGAAGTTATGGTCATTCAAAGCTTAGAGGAAGTCCAGCGAGCCCTCGCCAGACTCCTATATTCGAAGCATCAGGCAGAGACTTTGYCGAGCCCTCGCTAGATACCCAGCGAGCCCTCACTAAGACAACGAGCCTCGCCAAGTCCCAGCGAGCCCGCACCACCTACAATCCAAATTTCGCTCAAAGATAGAGCATTAGACGAGCCCTTGCCACTCCCCAGCGAGGCCGCGCCATCTCCTCTCCCAAATTGCACCTGAATTRAGAAGCTTTGGCAAGCCCTCACTACCTGGCCAGCGAGCCCTCGCTAGATCAACGAG
The DNA here is from genome assembly GCA_008642245.1 of Bassia scoparia. Lineage (NCBI taxonomy): Eukaryota > Viridiplantae > Streptophyta > Magnoliopsida > Caryophyllales > Amaranthaceae > Bassia > Bassia scoparia. The sequence continues at coordinate 102,433 of SNQN01001178.1, read as the reverse complement.
CKKTTGCCAGGTGGCTAGCGAGCCCTTTCTCGTTTTAGCTCCAAATCTGCTCTAAGACAGAAAATCCAACGAGCCCTCGCCTTGGACCCAARGAGCCCTCGCTGCCCCCTATGTTGACCGTTAACTTTTGCTTCTGTTGACGTTTTTGGTGTGCAATTGCAACATGTGATTTTTAGTAATGGCAAACTTGAAATTTTTAGGAAAACTTGTTAGAGAGTGTTGTATATAGTTTAGTAAGAAAAGAGAAAGAAAGTAGTAGAGAGTATCTTGTAATAGAATTTTTAGTTTTACATTTCCAAAAATTCTTTTTCTTTCTAATTCTTCTTCTTCTTCATTGCMAAGGAGAGGGAAAAACCTCCGTTGTTGTTCATAGATTAGCTTGTACATTCTTCGTTACTTGGTCGTTTTCAGCAAATCTTATATGAAATCCATACGATTTTTTGCGGTGAGTTTATTAATGCACTCATTTTTTAGTTTTGTTGTAGCTTTTATTGAGTTTTATGCAATTTTCATTTTATGAGTTTTTGTGTGGGTCGTTTTCAATTAAATTCATTTTTACTCCTTTTGTTGTGGCTTTGATTCTATTGATGATTTTACTTGTTTTGGTGTAGTTTTTGTTCGATTTGGTTGAGTWTTGCTTTGWTTCTTGAAAACCCTTGATACGCTCCCCCTTGGGTCGTTGGAACTAAACCAAGGAGGAGGGACGTGCAAATAAAATTTGTAAACCTAAACTATTCACTACACTAGTGTAGTGGCATGAAAAGGGTCGATCCARAAGGAACTATTGTACACTTGAGACTCAAGACTTGATTTGGGGTGAAAACTAGAGTTTGAAAGTGATTTGAACTAAGAACTACTAAGAAGTTGAACTAAAAGCTTTGAAAACTAATAGACTAAGCACCTAAGATCACTAGGTTCCCTAATCTTGCATAACCAGTGCCAATCTAATGGATGACACAACCCAAAACAATGATCATTGCAATCCTAATCTAGAAATTCAATTGAATTCATTTCCCAAATCTTTCAATCAACCAAAAACAAGCTTGAATGGGAATCCCTTCCTCACCCTCTCTTGTTCATGTCAAAATATATGAGATTAGCTATTCAAACCCATTATCCAATCCRTTGGTGAACTTGGGATGAACACTCCTTCACTAACTAATCAAACCAACCTCCCAAGCAATCCCTTGGTGAAATTGCACTAGAAAGCTTAGGAAACCACAACAATGGGGAAACTCATCATGGATTGAGCATGTAAGTATAATCATGACATTGGTTGCACTAGATTAAGGTTCCTAATTACCTAGGCATGAAGACTACTCACAAGTAGCGAGGAACCTTGAATTGAAGAAATTTTTAAGAAGTCTACACCTGGCCACTCCACCTCCAATAAAAACACAAAAACGAACAACCGAGCCACAAAGTAAAACACAGTTTTCCACAAATACAACCACCACCTCCCAAAGAACCCTCCACGAAGCGCAAACCAACAGAATCTCGGCAACCGGTTGAGGAGTCCTTAAAGTAGAAGAGGATTTTTAGGCTGGTAGGACCAACATATAGCCACATCTATGAGGGAAACCAGTAGGAGGAAGTCTTAGTTGTGAATCGGCAGGGTGGAGAATGTCGTAAGAAAGAAGGGATACAGTTGTGGCCTATGATAGAGAAGATGAAAACATTAAGAAGAGGACAAGAGAGAGACCCGCTACTCTTAAGTAGCAGAAGAGGCAAACAGCCAGTCACAACAACCAAACATGGTTTGTGTCTTCACCGGCCTCAGAAACACCTTGGGCACACAAATTTTGCCAAACCAGTTGAGAAAGGCTAAAAGAGACAGTGGTGTGGTGGAAGATGTGTATCAGAACGGAGGCAAAGAGTTGCAAGGAAAGTATCAAAGTTGTTGTTGGCAAGAGCCCAAGGGTGAAGACTGTGGCTCAGAAGGGTGTTGAGGCTCTTAAAGAAGGGAAGTCATAGGAGCACCAAGACGTTCATCCATGGGCATCACCTGACACCACTACTGTGAGTTCGAGAAGATGTTTGGTTACCCTCGCTTTTTGGTAGGGAGTTCTTTGTTGGTTGTTTTGTTTTTTTTATGTTGTTCAGAAGGCCTCAAAGTCATGTTGAGGTTGATAAGAGATTATTTGAGCTATGTGGTTTGGTGAGGATTGCATTTTCCAGATAGTCTTTGATTGCTAAGGATTTAGGTGTTTTTATTCTTTTGGTTTGAAGATTTATATGAACACTGCATACTAAGATGAAGGGTCATATTTTTGCGTTGTTAATGGGTATCCATTAATTAGATTGAGAAAGGTAAGGCTGGATCTTGAAAGTCCAACTAGGCAGGTGTTTATTCAAAGAGAAAATTCCAACAAAAAGGGGTCATAAGTAGACTAAGATCAGATCAGAATTAGTTTTTATTAGAGTACCACTTTTGTGTAAGAAAGGGATTTTGGTCATCTTAAGGAACGAATACATAGGATCTTCCATACCATATAGCGCTCAAAGATTCTCTAGTTCCTAGGGCATGGTAGTAAGTAGTTGTGTACCTGATAGCATGGTTCATAGCAGAATTCTTACTATCACGGCAATGGAACAATTGCACTTCATTCAAGAAATTACTTCCAGCGCCCTACACTTGACTCTTGGTATATGATTTGCTTGGTGTGATAGAAAGTCAATCAATCCGTCTCCCTACAACTGGTTATAGAGTAGAAATGGTTTAAATCCACTGGGGCTGGGTAACCATTGGAAGCTACATAGGGGTGCAGAAAGAGATATGGCCGACATGTCTACACCGATCATGCGAACGCAAATCATTCGATCAGAATTTAGTCATGTCATGCTTGTAGTGGTGTGGGATAAAAGATGAAGAATGATCTAAGGGATAAGCATTGGCGTGCGATGAGAGGACCATACTGAATCAGATCAGAGAAACCTATTGCCTGGGGTGCAACCAATTGAATGAGAGAACAAGTATAATACAGGATATGATGATATAGTGTTTAGCTATATTGATCTCATGCCTCAGTTCACTCCATATAGAATCCATACTAGAGAGACTGAAGGTTAGACCCTGACCAAACTAGTATTCAAGGTAAAGAGGATTCTGAACGATAAAAGGAAGCATCATCAATGTTGTTGTTATTGACAAACAGACGAATGAACTGGTCTTCAGAGAGAAGGTTGAAGGAAAAGTTAGGGTACAAATGATTTCGAAGGGTTCTGTCATTATTAGGAGGCGCCTTTTCAGGAGAGAGGAGGGCAGTATCTGAGACTAAACATTGACTCTAGAGCTTATTAAATCTCTTATTGCTATTTTCTTTTTTACTCGTTAGTGTGTTGCAGAACCTCGTATTTTCTTCATGGAATTCTATCTTAGTATTGTTCCGGCCTTCCCTCTATGACCCAAATTAGAAGACAATTCTAAGGTTATGTTAATATTGGTTTTGGTCTACCTTCGGTCTGTAATACTTTAACTTAGGTCTATTAGCTTTGGTACTTGTAGGAACTCTTTGATAGAAACCAGGATCTCTTAGAATGCTATTTAAGTTACCTACACAGTTAAACAATGCCTATTCGTAGTTTACTACTGGTTTGTGTTATAATTTTTCTTTGTTTCGTTCCTCTACTTTATTTTAATGATGCAAAAGGGGAGCAGGTGTAAGTTTTGATCTGATCAACAAGGTCACATCGTATACCTATGTGTTTTGCCAGCAACTAGAACATGGCTAAATGCCTTGTTAGAGGTGACCAAGCCAAAATAGTCTAGAAGTAGAGTGTAGTCAATGCACTTTACTCTTTTACCCCAAAGGGTAGAATAGTCGGACAACTTCTGATGTTCTTACTTGAAATTGTATAACTTAAGTCTAAAGATTTTAGTCTCATGTTGGGTACTTACCTATGGTATTAGAATCTTTTTCTTAAAAAATTATGTTGTAAGTCAGCCTTGTGGCTGGTATTACTTGTGAATATGTGATGCCAAATTAGAAAAGTGGTACTTACCTATGGTAATAAGAATCTTTTCTCCTTAAAATTGTTTTGTTCAGTTAGCTTGGGAATATGGAAACCAGTTGCCATGAGTTCTTATCATTAAGAATTTCATTTTGAAAAAGTTTCCAAACTCTAATGGTTGTTATTTTCAAGGGGAACTTGATAAGTCCGATAAAATACACCACATTTAAACTGTTAGTATTTAATGATATTCGTCATATTTTTTTCTATATTTAATCCATTGAGTTATTTGTTATAGATTTTTTCGATGTTTACTCGTCCTGGGTACGTTTGTGTTTATTTTCTTATAGGTCTTCTGGTTCGTTTGATAGACATTAGATGATATGTATGAGAATTGCTGATTCGTATCAGATACTAAAAGGCTCAAAAATAATAACGTGAGTACTATAGCAGTTGAGATGAGATTTATATGTACCGAACAAAGCCACTAAATCGTCATCAGCATTGTTGCCGCAACAACATAAGTACGAGGGGCAGACGGCTATAAGAGGAAGACAGCAAAGACCGAGTGTGGCTGCGGTTCGAGCCATACAAACTGCATGAGAAGTGTAGTTTATACTGCTGTATGGTTTGTGGTAAATATTGTAATTTGGTGGGCTTTGAAAATTATGTTATTTTAAGGTCCATTAGTAAAATGCAGTAGCGTGTGAACTATAAAAGCAACTAATATGAAAATGTAGAGGGGGGATGTGGATCTGGGCCCCCGCGGGGGGATTGGCTACAGTCGATGTGTAGTTGTGTTGTGGGCTGAGCCACAGAACCCGCATGTGAAATGCGTTGGGGGGAGTGTGTCGAGTACAGGGGATGCGCTACCGTCGGCCTAAACACAACAAGAAATCGATTTCGGCCGACTGTCTTCACCGAACTCGAAAATCGGTCGGTAGACCCCCTTTACCGACCGATTTTCGGTCGGTAGTTGTGAGTCGTCGAATTTTCCTCGTCGGTAAATCCTTTTCACCGACAGATTTTCGGTCGGTCGAGTTAAATACTGCCGTTTTACCGACCCGAATAGGGCTCCCAAAATGAAGGAGAATTTGCTCTTTACCGACCGAGGTCGGTCGGCTATTAACGACCGATTCTCGTCGGTCAGTAATACGACGGGGCAAAAGGAACACTCTTTGTTGTTACATCCAATCCACCACAAAATCCTTTGAGGACTTATGCCGGATGATGTATCAGAAAGTACCAGGTCTAGACTAAAAAAGGGCTCGGTACACCCAGGGAAACTGAGAGATTCGTTTTGATATGGCTTGGTTCCAACGAGTATTGCGCGGAAGTTGTATCCACCATATATTTGAGAATATCATACAAACAACTAAATGGGAGATTAATTAAAAAACGATTTGAATAAAGCGAACACTATCTATATATTCAAAGCCACTAATTTTTAATACATATAATATAATAGATGCGTAAGTTACACAGAAGAGAGTAACGAGAGTACATTTCGAATTGATAAGGGAGAGAGCGAGACGCGCTACAACAAATCAAATCTGAGTAAAGAACTGCTGACGGTTTACGCAGCAGGTCACTCTTCCACGAAAGCTCCAGAAGCCGCTGAGCCGTTTGTCCATACCTCTGGACCCTCCGGAAAGGAAGAACGGACCACCAAACCGGCCCTCAATGATAGCATTCATACTGTTGGAGTACTATCTTTTGTTGCTGCTTTTTCTTCTCCTTCCTTTCCTTCCTAGCGCGCTCGGACTCTCCAAACGCTGCTGACGGGCGCGGGCGCAGAACGCTCGGTGCCTATGGCTTGCACGGAACCTCGACCTGAAACGTAATGGAGAGTTGGCATGCAAGCGCCGCTTCGCAGCGAGCAGTTCACGACGAGTGTGTCTCGCTCCATCACGGATCGTAAAGACAGGAATTTAGCCCAACGTAACTTTATGGCAACGACTCAGCGGCTGAGTGCTGACGCGGTATATGTCTTTACCACCGAAATGGTGGTCGAGAGGAGAAAAGACGCAGATGGGAGTCCGTGACGAGCCACTGGCCTGAGACTTATCTATGTATCGTGTCTCAACGGTAACAGTGACTGCAAGTATAGAGTATGGAGTGGTTTCTAAAAATAGATGAAAAAGGGATATACAGTTTATAGTCACTCTGGTAGCAAGTCAACATATATGCGAAGCGAAGCCAGAGGTATGGTATCAGTTTTTGATACTATGCGGAGATTTTTAGCGCCTAACTATCTACGAACTCCGAAGTTATCATACAAGTTTCTTAAAAGCTTGACACGCGATGGGCTCATTTTACTCAACTTAAGCTTTCTTAGACCTATAACACAGAGGCAACGTTTAGTCCCGAAGGTCAACGTTAGAGGTACCATTGTGAGCGAGAGAGAAGTCAAATTGGGCGTAATAGGGGCCATTTTTGGTCGTTTTTAGGGGATTTCGGCGCTAATGCTACGAACTCAAAAACCATTACAAGTTTTTAAAGCTTGAAACCATGTCTCATTTTTACTCAGCTTTAAGCTTCTTAGAACCTTATATTGGACATGGCGTTAAGACGCGAGAAGTCAAAATGGGCGTAATAGGGCGGGCCATTTTTGGTCGTTTTTAAGGGGATTTCGCGCCGAACTTCTACGACTCAAACCATTACAAGTTTTTAAAGCTTGAACATGTCTCATTTTAACTCACTAAAGCTTCTATAAGCTATATTGGACATGTTAAGACCGAGAAAGTAAATTGGGCGTAATAGGGCATTTTGGTGGTTTTTAAGTGGTTTTCGTGCTAACTTCTAACGACTCAAAACCATTACAAGTTTTTTTAAAGCTTGAACATGTCTCATTTTAATCTCTTAACTCATTGATCTATATTAGAAACGTTAAACGCGAGAAACGTCAAATTGGGCGTAACAGGGCCATTTTTCTGTCGTTTTTTGTGGTTTTTTTTCGCGCCAAAACTTCTATCGAACCCAAACATTAACAGAGTTTTTAAAGCTTTAAAATGTCTCATTTTACTCACTAAATCTTCCTAGACGCTATATTGGCCGTTAAGGGGCTTGGCATCCATTCACGAGAGCTTATTAGTAAAGTCGTATGGTGAGCTGTTCTGTTTAATAGGGGTGGTAAAATAGCGCCGGCAGAGCAAGAAGTATATCCACGTGCGTGTGGTTCATGGTCAGCCCTAAACTTCACGATATAGCGTGAAAACGCTATGAGTTAACTCAGACGTATAATATCATTGCACCATCTTGCATCTTGGTCGATCTCAGTTACTCACTTAAAGCTCTGAGAGCAATAGTTGGACTCTACGCATAGAGGTTAAGCGCACGATCTTGGGCGTAATCACCGCCAGTAGTATAATTTGAGCGTAGTTGTAGCGGCGCCTTACGATTCTATCTTGTAGAAAACAGATACCATTACAGGCCTAAGGTTTCTATACGAATCTATGCTACAGATGAATCTCTAGCTAGAGGCTTCACCTTAAGACCTATAAGTTGTGTACCGTAGGGGGCATGGGAGCGAGAAAGTAATGAGGGGACGGAAAGGAGGGTGCGGCCCACGTTTTTGGTCGTTTTAGGGATTTCCGCGCCTAACTTCTACGACTCAAACCATTACAAAGTTTTTAAGCTTGAATCTTCTATGCTCTGCGATTGGAAGACCATTTTCCGCGTGATAAGGGCTCTTCTGTAGAGCGCGAGGTATGGCCAGTCCTAGCGAGCGCCCTAGACGCGGAGCAGCAAGTTTCCGTTATATAGGGACGCAGGTCGGCATTTGCGATCGTTTTAGGGATTTCGCGCCGAATCTTCTACGAACTCAAACCATTACAAGTTTTTTAAAAGCTTGAACATGTCTCATTTTTAACTCACTAAAGCTTCTTAGAGCTATATTGGACATGTTAAAGACGCGAGAAAGCAAATTGGGCGAATAAGGGCCATTTTTTGGTTGTTTTTTATGGTTTCGTGCCTAACTTCTACGACACTCAAACCATTACAAGTTTAAAGCTTGAACATGTCCTCCAATTTTACTCTCTAAGCTTCCTAGGATTATATTAGAAAACGTTAGAGGTTACCGAAAGTCAAATTTGGGCGTAACAGGGCCCATTTTCGTCGTTTTTAGTGGTTTTCTGCGCCAAAAAACTTTCTACGAACTCCACCATTTACAAGTTTTTAAAGCTTTAAAATGTTCATTTTAACTCACGTAAATCTTCTTAGACCTATATTGGACACGTTAAGACCGAGAAAAGCAAATGGGCGTAATAGGGCCAATTTTTTGTCGTTTTTTAGTGTTTTCGCGCCTAACTCTACGAACTGAAACCATTACAAGTTTTTAAACTTGAACATGCGTCATTTTACTTCACTTAAGCTTCTTAAGACTATATTGGGACACGTTAAGACGCGAGAAAGTCAAATTTGGGCCGTAAATAGGGCATTTTGGTCGTTTTTAGGGGTTTTTCGCGCCTAACTTTCACGGTAACTCAAACCAATTACAAGTTTTTTAAGCTGAACATGTCTCATTTTAACTCACTTAAGCTTTCCCTTAGACTATATTTGGACCGTGAAAGACGGCGAAGAAATCAAATTGGGCGTAATAGGGCTATTTTTGGTCGTTTTTAGGGGATTCGTGCCTAACGTCTACGAACTGAAACATCAAATTCAAACTTAAAAAAGCAATCCTATTCGTACTCCATCGGCGTAATAAGCCGGAATTTCCGCTCTAAACATCAAATCAATCATAAAAAGCAATCTATATTTCGTACTTCATTAGTGTATAAGCTGGGAATTCCGCACTAACATCAAATTCAAATCAATAAAAATCAATCTTATTCGTACTCATTGGCTTAGAACCGGAATTCTGCTCTAATCAATCAAAAATGCAAGTTTAACAAAGTAAAAAAGCATTACATCACCTCCCTTGGATTTCTGTTTAATTGGTTGTGGTTCCCTCCTGGCAATCTTCTTGCAGTGGGTGTCCAGTACAGGTGCGCAGCGTTAGGAACACCATTTTCGCCTAGCAAAACACAACAATGAATTTTTGTCATATGTTACGTGTGGACATAAAAAGAATTCAATGAACGGGTATTATTCGTACACAACTAAGAGATTAAACTAAACTCATTTCCTTGGCTCGCACTGTGGTTGGAGATAGATCCTGTAGTGAGATGGAGGGGGGGGCCACTCACGTTGTCCCGCCTCTCTCCTTTTCACTTTCACCTGAGCTGACACTCTTTGGAATTTTCATCATTCAGCCTATTCTTCATTGACTTGTACATCTCATCACCAAATCCAACTGGCACCTCCACCTCCTTATGAACTATCGTGTTGAAGAGATCTTTCAGAGGAATTGAAGCTTTTGGTTTACAATTTCTGCACTGTGCCATAAGCCGGGCGGGGCCTCCATCTGTACTTCTTCTGAACAGATAAAAAACAACGAAATAAATTTAATTAATGGACATGTAACTTCTTTTTAAAAAACACATATTTTTATGAGTGCTCACAAGTACACTTTTAATTTCTCACCTTCCACAGAGCACATGTCCAACCAATGCTCTTGGTGCCTCATGCAACCCAGTGTAGTTTCATCCAAGGTAAGCGAAGTAAGCGCCTTAATGCGGATGTTATGGACAAGAAGAGACTATCATGTCAAACCTTGCACACACAATATAACATTGGTTAAACATATGAAAATCTAACTTATTTCACATAGGTGTAAAAATTAGCTCAAAACTTCAACCATAGGCCTCTCGGTCCAACTTAGAACTGTAGGTGTGATTTACTTAACCTGAGGAGCAGATGAAGTAGCCGACCGGGCAAGTCGACTCAGACACAGATAAGGCTAAGGGGCCGGACTAAAGGCCTAGCTGAGGGGTCGGAGTAGGCCTGAGTGGCCGAGTAGGCCTAGCTGAGTAGCTGAGTCTGAGTAGCGTGAGGATGAGTAGGCCAGAGGCTGAGGATGAGGCTGAGGCTGAGTAGACTGAAATGGACGGCTGAGTAGCCTCGAACGTAGGTGCACGCGCTGCCCCATGATCCTGACGAAGCGGCTGAGAAGAATATGAAGGTGAAAAGCTCTGTCGTCTCCTGGATGACTAACCTTGGCCCTCGAAGAAGGTCCCCAGGACGAATCGCAGTGCCGGGTTAGGCTGATGATGCCGAACACTGCTGCTGAAGACTGAGCGGAAGAGTGCTTCGTCCAGCACGATGGCGATTTGTTGAGGAATGGGCCGAGAGTTTACAACCACGGGTTTGGGTGCCATGGTTCCTGCAAAATTATTCGCACGGTTAATAGTCATCCGAAAAGAAACACAATCAAAATACAAGGTGCATAAATATTGCCCTAATGATGCGGAGACATTAATAAAATCAAATAATAAAAAGATAATATCCAAAACTAAACTAAATTAATACAATTATTAAAGTCAACTTGTCTTTTGTTCAAATTGACAATAACATTGCTAACTACATTAATAAACTGAATTACATTAATAAACAAATTACATTAATAAAAACTAAATGACATCCATTAAAATAAACCGAGGTCAGGGTTGTCCTCGTGTCATCGTCCACTCAGTCCATCAGCTCCATCACTGCTACGCTCCTCGACTATTATCACCGTCGTTTTCAATATCGACTCGGAAGTGACCTTCTCATCAATGATCCCCTCTGCTGACCTCGGTAGTCGGAATCTCGTTCGGAAGAATAAACCTACCGAGAACATGGGATGTTTCCTCTTGTTAGAACACCAATTTCGTCATCGACGCATCAACGCTGAACTAGCTTTTGTCTTGAACACATGCCCACCACTGCACTTTTCCCTCTTAAGGCTAGGATAAGGTGCATAATACACTTGACTCTAGCTTGGGTATGACACATACGAAAGGGTCGTACCGCGGGAGCTCATAGTGTGATTGACCTCAACAAGTCATATTTGTCATGAGTGTTCATGCCCTTATTCAAGTCAAACCAGTTTGCAGTTGAACAATATAGTCTTGTTAACTCTTCGTCTCTCCCGTGGTAAGACAAACTGTATCACCTCTTCAAAGTGCCAAATATCAACCCCTGTCATTGGACTCTCACACACCACCCATAATTCATGGGTTGACTTGTTCGCCCTAGGCTTGCTGTTGGAAATTGTACCACACCGAACGTATAATTGATTCCAAGGTGTCACTTGTCTCGATGGGCCCATCGCAGAGCCTCGTGTGACGTCATCGCAGACTGTGTCCGAAGCACCTAGATTGTTGAGTGAGTCAGCAAAAATAAAATGACGATATGATATACCAATATAAATTTGGGGAGTAATAGGAATTCAGAATCCTCACTTGTGTTTAACCATGTTGGGTAATTCAGTTTCGCATTTATTCACTACGTCTTCCCTTTTATTTGAAAAGGATTTGACTGGCACATGTGACCTCAAATTGCCTATTATAATGCACAAGTTCGATGTACTACCCGGTTTTATTCCAGATGCTACGCTTCTGTAATTAACTAGAACAACAGACAAAGAGATTACCTTTCCATAGTCACCTAGTATCCCACAATTGCGAGGAGTAAGAGATGAGCTCGATGTACTTCTTTGTCTGTCAACCAACGTATACTACCCCTCGATGTTGGTCGACCACAATCCTCCTAAACAATTTCAGAGTCATTGACATACCAATGTGGCTTACGACATCGGGTAATGCATTTCTAACCCAAATCCCTCGATTTTGTATCAACCTCAGATTGAAAAAATCTGTGAGCAGAAATTAGATAGTTCCTCAGGCGAGTATGCATGCATAATAATACCTTCAACTCTTGCCTTTTTTTCCCACTTTAACGTTCAACTGATTAAGGAACCTGTGAGTAATGACACGTGTCAATGTAAATGTCACTTCATAAGAAATGAGTAACCGATATATTAAACGATCAACGATAACTCACGCGTGTTCGACACGGACATCCATCTGTATTGAAACGGGACCCCCAATATGTGCTTCATGTGGCAAGTGCACGGCAAGTGCTTCATGGAGTTAAAGAATGCCGGGGGGAAATAAGTTTTTTCTAACTTGCGTAAGACTCAGCAATATTGTTTTTGTAGGCCGCTTTCATCTCACTCAACGTGATAGTAGGGAGCACACAAAGTCAGGAGAAATTTGCTGATTTCAGTTAATTGACTCTTCCAAATATGAAGGGGAAGCAACCTCATTTAAAAGCAACAGACAACAAACCGCCCAAAATACATGATCAAGCATGACTTTTCATTCCATGGAGCCTATTTTTTTTGTTATCACACATCGGCTTCAAGTTCGATAGCGTACCCCGTCAAAGAAACCTCAAACTCTCGGATCCATTCACAGAACACCCTTCGTACTTCCTGTCAAGTGCGAAAGGTGCTTGGGCATCAACTCTTACCCTTACCAATCATCAATGAGCTCCAACTCTCATACGCCTACACCACAATCTTCATGTCTTTTCTCTGCCCTACGACAACTAATCGCTGTTTATCTTGTCAGTCCATGACTGGATGTTGAAAGCTGCTCGAAGTTAGAAGCTCTCTCAATATGCATGACGCTAAGTTGTGCGAAGCAATAAATCCTTCAATACGACAGGTCTCACAAAACAAGATTGCTTTATCCCAATCCTATGTTTTCTTCTTCAACTGCTGTTCAAGCATCAGGAACCTTCAGTTAACTCTCAGGTAATCCTTCACAATCTGCCAAAGTTCCTCACCTAAACATAGACATGATATGAGGACCAAGTCCTTTTCTACTCTGTCTTACAGAAAGCTGGTCTTATTCTTTTCGAAAGGGGTGTCGAGTCTAAAAAACCCGACGCTGGAAATCAAACCTGACACTTTGCCAACCATCGTTTTAGCCAAAAGGCCCGTGCTTTTCTCCATGCAATATGGACATGCCTTAAAGCCAAGATGGGCTCCAACCTGACAGACATACCGTATGCTAGGAAAAGTCATGATAGTCCACACACTGCGCGCGAAGGATTGAAATTTTGCCTTTTTTGAGATGTCATAAGTGAAGGAATCCAACCGACCCATAGTGCTTCAGCTCAACAATCAAAGTTGGCATGTAGACATCCAAAGTTGTTCTTCGGATTGTTTGGCCAGGGATAAGCAAGGAAAGGAAACGGGTTTATTCATGCAGCATGTCCGGTTAGAATGTTGTAAGGTGTAGTGAGAAAGGCCCAACAAGAGTATATGCTTTCCAAACCTTCCTAAAAAACGGAGAAAACATCGGTGCACAAACCCAGTCTTCATTCGAGGTCGATGGCAAATCTGTAAAGGTGTTGTCGAAGTGATTCCAGAAGCTCACTGTCACTTGGGTAAGCCTTGTTCCCTTGCCCTCCTAGATCGGTTTTTCCTAATGCCAGTCATGAACTCAGCACGTTTTCTAGTGGCCAAACATCCTTTGCAATCGCGGTGTTATTGGGAACGTACACCAGAAAGCTGCGGGAACCAAACCTGTCATTCGAAATCTTCCTTGTACCAAGATTCGACCCGCAATAACGACACTGTATCAAGTTCGGCATCGTCCTTACCATTACAACATACATCCTTTCAGCAGCATTTATCTTTTCATGAGGAAAGCTCCTAAATCCCTTAAAGTACCTCTTGGGTGTCGTAGTTAGGTGTTAACTAAGTTTTTGGGACGTGGGGAGCGCATCACTCACAAGACCAAAAAACCATCTACGCACCTGTGGTGGCAGTGTACTCAGACTCAAATTGATCATTCTAGAAGCCAATCTCCAACACCGAGTGTTGCCGCCCATCATCAACGGCTCTTGGCTATACTTAGCAAACTCGAAGAACATTCTTCGCTTCGCATATTGTTCCTTCTTTCGACTCCAAGCTGCCTCCTCACGGAATGATTGGTCAGCGTCTCCAAAAATGCCGACAACCATTTCTTTCTCAGTAGGGATTCATTGAGTAGGAGACGAGGTGACCCTCTGCTCACACCTTTCACCATGACTTAACCATTCATAGTAGTTCTCCCTGAAAACCCTTCATATACAAATGACCTTTAAGTCGGGCACTCCAAGACTCAAGTTTTACACACCGAACACACGGACAGCTTATCTTGTCCTGTCTTTGAGGTAGGGGTGCCGCTGAGTGCGAAGGCAAACAAACTCATTCACCTCGATGAACTCACTCTGAATCATGTTCTTATGATCTCGTCTATTATACATCCACTCACGTCCTTCCTTTTCAATTTGGGCAAGCCTATTCTAAGCATTAAAAATACAGTTCAAAGCAATTTCATCAAGTTTTAAGTGTTTTAAGGTCTTTCAAAGCCTTTAATTTTCCTTGATATGTCTTGTTATGTTGATTTCTAGTTAATAACCCACCTTTCATCTAAGGACAATACAAAATTACCAAGGTTCAAACACTACGACATAATCTGTCATTATTACAGATAGGCATAACGTCATTTAAAAAATGGTGGATATAGACAAGATGAATCTACTCTTGACCATTCTTATGTCCAACTCTAGGTAAGGCAAAAGAAAAATAGTCACACTTAACGCCAAGATGACAGTTCCCATATAAGTTCAATTTAATTTATTCATCTAAACCAAGTTTTGAAGATCCCTTTGTCATAAACATTACTATAAACAACATAAATTAAACATACTAAACAACTAATGTGTATCAAATGACTAATAAAATAATTAAACAAACATAATAACATAACAATACAGAATAATAAACAAACAATAATTAAACATACTATAAACATAATTAAACACTAATTAAACAAACATAAATTAAACATACAATACAACATAATAAACAAACATAGATTAACATACTAAAAAACATACTGATACAAACTAATTAAACATTACTCAATGAAAACATACGAATACAAACTAACAAACTAATTTAAATCTAAGGGAAGTTTTCATGAGGTACCCCTGAGATTATGGTAGTTCAAGTGGTGTCACTCACATTTTTAAATTCATGGCGGTGCCCCATTTACCAAATAATTCATAACAAGGAAAAATGACAATTTCGATTTAATTTTGGTCTTAAAATTCCAAAATGTCATTCATTTTTGTATTTTTCAATGTTCACATGATAAGCTACACTTATTCATGAATCTCATTTTCCACCTTTTATCAACCCAAAAAATTCATCAAAATGTCACTTGCCTAGTATGAATTTTTAGT
>SNQN01001178.1:76958-87288 GCA_008642245.1 Bassia scoparia | reverse complement strand
GTAAAATGGGGTACCACATGAATTTTTAAAATGTTCAGGACACCACGTGAAATATCATAAATCTCAGGGGTACCCCCTGAAAAATCCCTTTATCTAATAAAACATACTAATACAACATAATTAAACAAAATAAAAACAAACAAACAAAAAAATTACCAAAGTCAGAGGACCGGCGGTGGCTGCAGGTGGCGGCGGTGGCTGCAAGTGGRGGCGGTTTGCAGGTGGCCTACGGTGGTGGGGGGCAAGAACTTAATTAATAAGCCCACAATAAAAAAAATTAAACCCTAAAAAACTAAATTACTTACCAGGAGCGAGAGAGAAATTGACGGCGGTGGACGGGAAGAGGACGAGGTCGCCYGCGAGTTTTGGGCTCCGAGAGTGGGTGGGTCGCCGGCGAGGAGCGAGAGAGAAAGAGAAAGAGAGAGAATGCGGCGTGAGAGGAGAGAGAGAACAAGCCAGGTGAGAGAATGCGGCATCGAGTCAGGTGAGAGAGAGAAAGCGAAAGGTCGTCGGTGTCGATTGTGAGTGAGAGGAGGGAGAGGAGGGTTTGAGTGAGAGGAGGGTTTGAGTGAAAAAGTGTTTGAGTGAAAGAGTGTTTGAAATTGAAAAAAAAATGAAGTTGAATGTCGATATTACTCGACAGGAATTTAGTCGGTTTTTTTAAAAAAAAATTAAATGTTACCGACCGAATTTTCGGTCAGTATTTTTGGCGGAAAAAATAGCCCCTCGGCTTTAGATGTTGAGAGGTTACCGACCACAACAACCGGTCGGTAATACCGACCTACTAGATTTCGGTCCGATTGTTCGGTTGGTAAACTGTTACCGACTGAAAATGGTCGGTATTAGTCGGTATTGCCGATAAAAAAAAAATCGGTCGGTGCATTCGGTCGGCCGAAATCGATTTTCTTGTTGTGAAAGGTTAATTACGGACGCCCAAAACGTTAGTGCCAAAACAAAGGCCCCACGGTCCGATCCAGTAACCAGCTCGTGGGTTCGGGGACATAGGTTTACGGATTGAATCTTTGACCCAATCTGCCGGCGTGTAGCGGTCTCCTACTCGGCTCCATTAGTAATGTCCATTCATCATTGATTATTGGATACACATATCTTGCAATTTCAAAGCCTTATTACGCACTAAATCCTAAAGGTTACTAGGGTTACTATTATACAAACAATGACTTCTACAAGGATAAGGATCACTTGTTGTTAGTCAATATTAACAGAAGCCTAGAAAAACCGGTTGTCCATAATATTCTAAATTAACGTGACAAGAATAAATTCCGGCTTTATTTAAAACAATACAAAGACGATCAAAAATAGATATACAAAGTAAATAATTAATAAAAAAATATATATATATATATATTAATATATAACAAATCCCATACCATTTGAATCGCTATCAAAGACAAAGGAATAGAAACAAATGTTAGATTATTAAGACTTCGTCGCCTTGATCGCTTATCAAGCAACACATTGTTAGTATGGACGATAGCAATAATATATTAATAATAAAATAATAATATAATATAATATAATAATAAATAATAATAATAATAATAATAATAATAATAATATATATAAATAATAATATAATAATAATAATTAATAATAATAATAATAATAATAAATATAATAAATAAATAATACATAATAATAACAAATAATACAGTTAATAATGATAATAAACAAGAAATTAAAAACAAAATGAAATTAAAGATGACAACAACGAAAAAGTGGTTAATGGTCCTACGTATTTACATGAAAAAATTTAAAAGTGGGTTCCTACTATTTTATTAATTGAATTAGAATCGTAACAAATTATTTAATTCAAGTTAAAAGAAGAATGCGAAATGAAGGTTTTGGGTGAGTCACCTCAGAGTCTACCATTGATTTCGGCTCGTCAATAGGGATTGAAAAGAAACGCAAGAACTTGTATTGTATGTTATTTGTGGTGAACAAGAAGAGTATAAGTGAGAGTGAAGGAGGAATAAGCACGTATAATGAGCTTCGTAACGTGTGAAATTTTTTTTTTCCCTTCGAAACATATGGCCGCAGAGTCGTATTTTATAAGGCAATACGAGGTGGAAAAAGGGAGTGTATAATACGTGTGGTGAGCGTATATTAATTGCTCCAAGAAACGTATATGCCTGTGCTCCAGACGTTATATTCGCTCCTTTGTTTCCCTTTTTTTAATTTCTTTTTTCGCCAAATCTTCATAATATGTCTAGGTTCATTGCTTGGAGAAGAAACGCGAAGAAGATCTAGAATTATTTAGAAAAATTCAGAAATTTTTGTATTTTTTTGATTTTTTTTTTTCTATTATAAAAAATGTTGTAAATATTGGAAATATTCATAAAAAAAATCATAGAAAATTCAAAAAAATTAATTAAAAATACTGGTGAACTCAGAAAAAAATTGAAGAGGAATGGCAATTGGAAAAGTGGAATATGAAGAATCACCAATATTAATTATTTTAAAATCCTAAAACTAAATAGAAAAATTCTGAAACAATAGAAAATAAATAGAGAAATTAAAAGGAAAATCTTTTTTGCCTCTTATTTGACCTTGACACATGATTTCAGCATTACTTCACTTATTTCGAGCTTTTTACAAGTTCAACTGCGTTCTTTCAGAATCAAATTGATCACGAAACCGTGGTATGTTTCGTCATCGGTTATCATTGGGAAACACATTTGGTGTGTCTACAGGGAGTTGCTGCTTACTGGAGTAAATGACGAGATCGAAATCCTGAAGGTGTTGTAATAGCTTAGTGCTGCAACTTCATTCATTAGTTTTATATAATTAATCTTGTTCTTCTAGTTTATTTCGGTATGGCTGTTTCATGTTAAATATTTTGTTCTTTGCATTCAATTATTTTATCTCCTTATATTATTTGCATCATGTTTATCAGGTATTATTATTAATCTAGGGTTAAGGTTAAGATCAATCTGATTGCATGTTTGATTTTTATTCCCCAATTGTTATTGCTTAATTGATTGCCTTTAATTCTAATACTAGGATTAGGATAATTTATATTATTTGTTTTGATTTACATTGTCTCTATCACAGGGGAGTTGGGTTTTGACAGATTTGTTTATTTCAATTAAGGGATGAAATTCTCCATGGGAGTAGGCAGAAAAGGATTTGTAGAAAGTTAGGGTACTGTGTGTTCATTCTCTATTTGTATTGATTCCACCGGGGAGTAGCTTACAGTGCCAAATTAGGAAAGCCAAAATACAAGGAGAGGTTTATGGATTTGCTATAGGGTTTACCTTTCCTTTTGAACAAGTGATTGATTAAATTGGGATAGGAATTTATCTTACTTAAATCATGCTAGCGGGATAACTTAATCTTAAGACTTTTAGGTTTGTTTAGTTTATTTTTATTAATTTGTATTTACTCAATCGGACTTTTGTTTTTTTTACTGACTAATTATATTCATAGCGATCAACAATTAATGAACTATCTCTGGTGGGATCGACCCTGAACTTACCCTACTACATAGTTAGGAGGTTAGTTAGTAAATTTATGTATCTTTGTAGCGTGCGGCAACACGCCTTTAGAACTTCATGGTTTTCATCATAAAAAAGGAATTTGTGAGTTCTCTTGTTTTAGTCTTGAATTATGCAAAAACCCAATCGAACTCTTATTGCATATATGTTCTGATTATATGCAATGTAAATAAGACCAAGTTTCAATGGAAACAAGATGAATCTTATGAACCAAATCGTGATATTACATGAGACCAAGATTAAAATGTGATAGCTTTTAGTTAGAATGCAATGTCAGTGATATAAGGGTCTTGATGCATTATGAAGGTTGAAAACATGAAGATTAAATAGTTTGATGGACAAGAACCTCGTTTACTTGGCATACACACCTAAGAATAAACAACAACTGACTAGATATTCTGAATAGCTCTGGGAACCAGTATGCTAGGGTTTACTTCATATTTTAGGAAGTTTAATTTTTTTTTAGCGGCAAAAATTGTTTGAAAATCAACGAGTGCCATAGTACGTTATATATGAAGATCATTAAATATGCAACTTATGATTATATATTGCTTATTTAAATTGGAAATCAAATAAATTCAGAAGAATATATTTCCACTCGTGGATATATTTACATAACCAAAGCAATTATATTCACGTAATATTAACATAATCTCAGTCAAAGCTTATTTAAAGAATTTCTTGATACATACTATTAGTGCCAAAAATGGTTACAATTTAGGCCTTATTTTTCTCCTATTTTGGTCTTTTTTGTGTGTTTTCAACGTCGTTTACTAGCTTTTACTAGCTTTCCACTTTGTATAGTTTCGTGAAGTTTTTGTGAGGGGTTTGAGATGTTTTCTAGGTTTTTTAGCTTTAACTTTGTCTTCTTATATTCTATTGCTTCAACTGCAAATTTCTAGTTATAGGTCACAAGTTCCTTGGTTTGATTTTGCAAGTGTTGTGGCTAAAAAGTTGTTTCCTTGTACTCTAAACATTCTCGACGATGTCTGTCTACAATTTGAATTTTCAAGTGACACTTGTTCCATTTGATGTAGACTCTGGAGCATAAAATTATAAGCGCATCCTATCTATCGAGGAAGAAGTTATGCGTCACTAGAAGCTTAGAGGAAGTCCAGCGACGCCCTCGCCAGACTCCTATATTCGAAGCATCAGGACAGAGGACTTTGACGAGCCCCGGCTAGATACCCTAGCGACCCTCACATAAGACAACGAGCCTCGCCATATGTTCCCCGGAGCCCGCACCACCTTACAATCCAAAATTTCGCCTCAAGATAGATCAAACGCCTGCACTCCCCAGCGAGGCCGCGCCTCTCCTACTCCCAAATTGCACTGAATTCAGATAGCTTTGCAAGCCTCACTACCTGGCCAGCGAGCCCTCGCTAGATCAAACGAGCCCTTGCCATCAGCCCTTTCTCGAGCTCCAAAACCCAAAACAGAAACCAAATCAGCCTCGCCTTGGAACCCAACGAGCCTCGCTTGCCCCACCGTTAACTTTTTGCTTCTGTTGACGTTTTGGTTGCAATTGCACATTGTGATTTTTTTAGTAATGGCAAACTTGAAATTTTTAGAAAACTTAGTTAAGAGAATGTTGTATATAGTTAGTAAGAAAGATGAAAAAAAATATAGAGGAGTATCTGTATAGAATTTTTAGTTTTACATTCCAAAATTCTTCTTTCACCATCGAGGAGAGGGAAAACCGCCGTTGGCATAGATTTAGCTCTGTACATTCTTCGTTATTGGTCGTTTTCAGCAAATCTTATATGAAATCCATACGATTTTGCGGTGAGTTTATTAATGCACTTCATTTTTTAGTTTGGTTTAGCTTTTATTGAGTTTTAATGCAAATTTTCATTTTATGACGTTTTTTGTGTGCGCAATAAATTCATTTACTCCTTTGTTGTGGCTTTGATTCTATTGATTACTTTTTTTGTGTTTTGTCGATTTGGTTAGTATTGCTTGTTCTATGAAAACCTGATCCGCCCGTTGGAACTAAACCTAAAGACCAAAAATATTGTAAACCTAAAACTATCACTACACTAGATTGTAGTGGCATGAAAAGGGTCGATCCACAAGGAACTATTGTCACTTATGAGACTAAGACGTTGATTTGGGGGTGAAAACTAGGAGTTTGTGAAAGTGATATTGAACTAAGAACTACTAAGAGGTTAACTAAAAGTTTGAAAACATAGATATAATCCAAGATCACTAGGTTCCCTAATCTTGCATAACCAGTGCCATCTAAGCAAACCCAAACAATATATCATTCAATCCTAATCTAGAATTCAATTGAATTCATTTTCCCAAATCTTTAATCAACCAAAAACAAGCTTGATGGGATCCCTTCCTCACCCTCTCTTGTTCATGTCAAAATATATGAGATTAGCTATTCAAAACTTATCCAATCCCTTGGTAACTTTGGGCATGAACACTCCATTCATAACTATCAAACCAACCTACCAAGCAATCCCTTGGTGAAATTGCCACTAGAAAGCTTAGAAACCACAACAATGGGGAAACTCATCATGATTGAGCATGTAAGTATAATCATGACATTGGTTGCACTAGATTAAGGTTCTAATTACCTAGGCAGAAGGGACTACTCACAAAAGCATTGCAAAGAAGAAGGAAAACTACAAGAATTAAGGCATGAAATCAAGGGAATTGCCATCTCAAAAAAGCTAAACTCAAAATTAGGTAAAAGAAAGCAATTAAACTACTCTAACTACTCAAAAACAATCACAAACATGTAAAAACAATAAGGAACAATCTCCCCAAGAAGAACACAGAATCAAAGTCATACAAAGAACCAAAAAAACAAAATCTAAGTGGTATGAAAGTTGCCTGTAAAATGCTGAAAACGAAAATTAAAGGTGGAATCATACTCTACTCGTCGAGAACGATCGATTTGTGGCATGTAAGAGTTCGTCAAAAACGGACAAGAAACGAGGAAGATACAAAGGAAACAAGTTTGCTTGAAACATACAAGAGATCCTCCTCCCCTAATAACTTGAAAAAAAATAAATTTTCTTGAAAATTAAATGTTAACTAAAAACTATAACACTAAACTACAATTACTACTTACTTGTTTTTCCTCTCTCCTCACAATCCTATGTATATCACACTATTACAAGACTTTATAATAATTACTAATAATTCAACTAATGTCCACTGTTGCAAATCATGCCCCCATAATGTTCAAACAAGGATTAGGTCAAAGCTCAGTTAACCAAAGTTACAAGGTTCAAAGTTTGGATAAAGTAACTCCATTTTAAAACACCATACTTTTGATTTACTCAATGTAGGCGTCCAATATACCATGAAAGCTCCCCGAACCTTCTAGTTTTCAGAGCAATTTATTTCGCATTAAAATCCCGGTAGATCAAAAGTTATGAGCAAAAAAGTGAAAGGGCGCTAGCAGGTCCGGAGGCGCAGACCGGACGCCGGGCAGGGCCGTGAGTACATCCCTCTCGCGTGCGCACGCACGTAAAACCATTCTGGAAGTGAGGGGCTTTCCTGAGCAGGTGCGTGCAGGCACGCGCGGGCAAAAAGAGAACTGCGCGGTGCAATGCGGACGCACTTTTCAAACGACCACTAAATTATCGTTGGAAAGCTCTCAGAGTCTACTTTCTAATTAAAAATGCGCACCTGACTGCAAATTCTAAGTATAGTAAAAATATGGCTTCGAACAAGATGCTTAGAGCAAATGTTCAAGTGCTTTGGGACTCAACCAAAGCAACCACAAGCAAACCTTACAAATTGAGAGCTTAAAATCAACATGTTTACATCTAGGCAACTTGAAAAATATCACAAAGCTAGCAATTAAGTGTACAAAGATATAAAAGGAGAGAAAATTAAAGAAAAACCTATAAAATCAACTAAAAACCAACAAACCTTTGCAAAACTAAACAAAGTGGAAATCTAACCAAAAGGTTAGTCAAATGATATCGAAAACACACATAATGGCCAAAATAAGGAAGAAATAAGTGCCTAAATGTGACCATTTTTGGCACTTATCAACTCCCCCCAACTAGGACCTTTGTGCGTCCTCGAGCAAGGTAAAGCAAAGCAAAAGAAAAAGAAAGAAGAAAACTATACACTAACTCACTTTCATAAGAATCACGGTCACTTTCAGCTACTAGTGACAAGCCCTTTAAATCCTCAAATCGCTAAAAAGGACGAGGAAGGTCTCGTGAGGGTTTCCAAAGAGAAGACCCACAACTTCATAAATAAGAAGGAAATAAGGCAAAGGTTTTAAAAACACAAAGAACACAAGAGGAAGAACAACAACAAAAAGAAAGAAAAAGACAAAGAAACAAAAAGTGTGATTTGGATTGGATTCCTTGGACTTAAGGGACGCTAATAAGGAGAAAGGATGTCCCCCCAACTAGAAATCAAACAAGAGTCAAATAGATATCACAAATCGTGTGCAACCTTCAAAGTTTGCAATAAATCAAGTCATTCTACTCTCTTCCTCTCTTCAAAGCGACCCTCCTTGGACTCAGATCAAGTAGACCAAGCGTGGTGACAACACATAGCTCAAAGTAAGAGCTCAAAGAATAGCATAGAGAGATTTCAAGAGTTAGGTTTTAGCACATTACACTAGACATCCAAAATGAAAGATTGTGACTCCCTCCACCTTTTGTGACTCAACTCTCAAGGTCAAAGGACTTTCCGGGTTTTAATGTATTGGCTAAYGGATGAGTGAAGAAAAATGTATTTGGCTTGTGGTGGTATCCCTATACAAGTGAATTACAAACACAAAACCAAACTTTTGGGGATTGAGGTCCCCCAATTCACAAAACTCACACACTTGGGAGGCAAGTTTATAGCACACTTTGTTTCTCCCACACAAAACACTATACTTGAATTATTTTTCCCAAAGTGCATATTTTTGGATTTTTTTTTTTTTTTTTTTTTTGCAATGCACTTGAGAATACGCTTTGCAATACTATTACATTTCACTTACACAACAACACTTTGAGGCTTTATACACATAGCCTTACACAAACTCAACAACCACACTTCACTTGTCTTCTAAGGGTCAAAACATGTGAAAATTTGGTTAAGAGGCACGTGATGTGGCTAACAAGGATAGGAAAGCTCAAAGGGTGTCCAATGGTAAACGAAAACCCAAAATTATTCCCAAATACTTGTGTGGAAAAAGAAATAAAAAGGTAAATGAAAAAGGGAAAAATAATTTGAACCCAAAACCRGAAATGAATGCCTTATCACTCCTCAAGTAGCTCGGTCTAGATCTCGAAAAGTCACAAAAAATAGTCAAGGAAGGACTCTAGTGAAATGATTGTACAAAGATAGAAAAGGAGAAAAACTAAAGAAAAACCACTAAAAACCACTAAAAACTAAAGGAGAGAAAACTAAAGAAAAACCTATAAAAACGACTAAAAACCAACAAACCTTTGCAAAACTAAACAAAGTGAAAATCTAACCAAAAGGTTAGTGAAATGATATCGAAAACACACATAATGGCCAAACTAAGGAAGAAATAAGTGCCAAAATGTGACCGTTTTTGGCACTTATCAACCCTATTTTCTTGAATTTGAGTTTGCAATTCCATGGCATTTTCTTCGATTTCTAGCTTTGAAATTGTTGCTTTTATGTTTGTAATCATGATTAGTGCGTAGCTTCTTAGCCTAGGTAGCTAGGAAACCCAATAATGCTTATTTTAATGCTAAAGTGACAATACAATCCTCAATCCTTCATCAATTTTCCCAAATTATGTCTTCTTGATCATGTTTAGAATTAGAATTGGCCATCTAAGGCTATGTTATGGGATGTTCATATTGATCAATCCAAGAGATTYGGTGTTTAACTTGAATAGCTAGCTGAATTGATTTTTGAATATGCCTTGTTAGAATTAGAAGGGGACTTCAATTTGAACTTGGTATTAGGATGATTCCTTTGAATGACTTAGGAGACGATTTCGATCACCCACCTAAGCTAGAGTCATAATAACAAGTAATTTGGATTGAGGAGTTTCTTTTTATTGGCATTGATTAAGTTATGATTGGGTGACCTAGTGATCCTAGGTGCTTTCCTATTGATTTTACAACCCTAATTCTATCCTTAGTTTTCAATTACTTTTAGCTTCTTAAAAACCTCAAAATTTGTGTACAAAACTCCTAAATCCTTGATTCTTAAGCTCGACAAACCTAGCCTCTCCTTGGATCGATCCTTTGCTGACCTCTATACTAAGATAAATGAGAAGGCGAGTTATTAGAAATTTTATTTGTGTGGTTGTCCCCGTTCGATTTTCAACGACCCGATTGGAGGCCCATCATATACGTACATTTAAGCTTCTTGCGGACAATTTGCAAACCCTAAGCAAGAGCATTGATTTACTCTCGTGTCTAAACCTACCAACACCCAAATATCACGCACATCAAGCGTAATTTACTCTCTTTCTAGCACTAGGCTGATTTATTTTAAGTGACAAGTTTTGTAATTTAGCATCTTGTAAGTTCAAGTTACTGGGGAAGTGGTTCTGGGAATTGCTTCATTGAACTATCATAGTTGGTAGTTGGGTGAACATCTATAGTTGGGTGTTAGGGAATCAACTCTTGCATAGGTGCATTAGTTGATTAAATGTATTCTTTTSTTTTTCTGAGTTGATTAATAAAAGAGTGAGTGAGAGGAAGATGTAGACTTATTAGAAGTCGAACCTCGTTAAATTCTTGTGTTGCTTATTTATTTTATTTCCGTTGCATACATAATTGTTCCTTAACTATCCTCAAAAACAATCGAAGAATCCACAACCCTCGAGATATACTCAATTCACCCCCTCGCCCCCTCTT
>SNQN01001178.1:39065-76634 GCA_008642245.1 Bassia scoparia | reverse complement strand
TAATAATAATAATAATAATAATAATAATAATAATAATAATAATAATAATAATAATAATAATAATAATAATAATAATAATAATAATAATAATAATATTTTGCGTATCAAAAACTGGTGTCTGGATACATGTCACCATAGGCAATATTAGGCACAATTCAACCAAGCTACGTACAGGATGCGTTATTGACCAAGTATTAGAACACTAACATTGAACACTTTATTATGTCCTTTTTTTATGATGGAAAGAGGGCACTTTATTATGTCCTTGAATAAATTGCATGCGTATAAAAACATACTTAAATTGACTATCCACACATTACAATGGACAATATTATCCCACTATTTCTGTACTGCCTACTGCATATCCTTTTGGAAAATTCTCAGTGGTAGGTACGTGCTTTTACGGTTTCTTAGTGTTAGGCATCAATTTTTTTTAATCTCACACATAGGTATACCTTTTCTTTGATTATGCATCCGTGATTATAAACATYTTTTTGRCGTTAATTACGTAGGTTAGGCTYTTAAGTATGTTTAATTAGACTAACCCTGGTTTAATCAATAGTTAAGTTAATTCCCTCAAGTTTACTCTTTTGCATTGCGTCTCTRGTGGCTTTTGAACTTCTCTCCACTCACTACTACAAAAATGACATAAGAGATCGGTTGAAAACCCCCAAAGAGACCTCCAAACAACCGGTTTATACCTGGGAGGTCTCTTTGGGTAAGAGARCGGTTTATTTTGGGCATCTCTTAAGTTCATATAAGAGACCGGTTGGCCTAAATAACCGGTCTCTTTAGCGTCRAACATAAGCGACCGCTTCTGACAGATCACCGGTCTCTTAGCTATATTTTGTATTAATTATTTTAAAGTTAAAGAGACCGYTTTTAGGTCAGCACCGGTCTCTTAGGTGTTTTTTCAAAATTAAAAAAAATACATCGAGATGTGAGAAATCCCACATCTCGATGTACTTTTACACATGCATGAATCAATAATTCTGATTTGTAATCAATTTCTTAAAATGAAATAACCAAAAAGGCAAAAATTKTTACAATTCAAAAATCCAAACTCCAATTTGTATGATAATATCAAAGTTTAACAAATACATATACTGATATACACAATGCATCATCTCCCAAGAGGCTACAACTTGATTAACCTGCAACGAAAACAGAAATAATTTAGCGAAACAATTTGAAAGAAAAACAATAAATCACAATAAATAATGTAAAAACAAAAACACAATAAATAATATAAAAAAAATCGAACAAAACACAAAAAAAATATCCAGTAAAAAGAGTAAACCAACAAATCCAAAATGAAAAAAATCAAACATACGAAAAACTAAAATCAAAATAAAAAATTTGGAAAACAAAGTTGGGGAAAATTTGTTGAAATTGAAAATTTACTTACATTGCACCCTTCACCTTGGCCACGCAACCCGAGACTACACTTCGATGACAACACCTTCAACCARGGCTCCGGCGGAGGAAATCGTCGCGTCGAGAATGCAATTCATACGACCTTCCTCTTCGAACCCACTCGATAACTGCATTACACCTTTACATTAGATTATCTTTTTTTTTNAATCGACAAAAATTTCATCAACAAATTCATAGCCAATTAATCACAATTAAATTTTTACCTCAAACTACGCAATACTGTTTCGAATCTGTCCACTTTGTAAAAAACGATCTCAACGAGGTAGAAAAAAATCTTAAAGAATCACTTGAAAAACTTAAGAGACGAGTCAGAACAAAGCTTCAAAGTCGCGAAAAATATCTGGAAAAGTCGAATAATCGTAGAAGGAACACGACCACCCCAATTAAAGAATCATTGGCTCTGATACCAATTTAATGTGGATTTATAAACAAGTTGCTCAAACACCCCCTTGAATTCCATGAGTAACACCCAAACAAAGGATATTTCCCAAGGAATGTGAATAAAACAAACAGATTATTAACTTCAATTCATAGAAATAATTCACTAGATCTAAAGGATCTTAAGTCACAAAGAGCATCAAGCACTAATGTAGTWAATCAAGTGTATTCTCATAAATAAATCACAGAACTCACAAGGTTTTGCTATAAATTAACAAAGAAGGATAATTTTTAGGCAAACTAAAAACTGAACTTTTATTAATCATAATCGACCCTATTTATAATACAAGAGAATATCTAAAAACTATCTAAGATAAATAGGAAAGATATAAATCTTATCCAACTAACTAACTAAAATATCTATCTAACAAACTAACCYGAATATCTAATTATATCCTAAAATATCCTAACAAACAAATCAGAATTAATCTAACAAATATCATAACCGGCTAAAAARTATTCGACCCTAAACAACCCTAACCGACTCTAACAACTAAATAATATCCTAACTGGATATAATAAAAAATATCCTAACAAACTAAAAAAAATAACCTATCTATTATAATCAATAGCTATGGATATAATCTGAATTTAATTTGATTTTATCCGACAATAATAATAAAATAATGTTAATAAAAATAATAATCTAATCCATATCCAGATCAGAGAATGAATAATATTTTGTGACGTGGTCAAATCAACAAGGAGGGGGCAGTGGCCTGAGTTCAAATGAGGCAAGATTTGCACATTTGAATTAGGAAACAAACTTATCCAATCAGGTTTAGCTACAGCTTTATCAAGTCTTTCGAATAAACGTTTCTTTGGATTTTTATCAATCCGAGTAAATTTAATCCTAATCTAACCCAAGTCTACAAGATTGGAGTCATGGAAACAATCTCTGAAAGCCTTTACTCTGTTCAGTTTTTACTGTCTCGCCCCCCCCCCCCTCTCTCTTTTTTCTCATTTAGTAATCTTTTAAAATCCACAAAGGCTATCAAGGGTAGACAATTTGCAACACATACATCACGTAAATCATCCAAAGTTTCAAGTCTACTTTTATACTTAGTACTTGCATAAATAGCAGAAGGTGGAAGGCGGTAGAATTAGAAATTCAATGTACCTTCATGACATCGTGAATTGGTCATTTCCTATTGGGTTGAAGTCGACACAACCAGATTCCATAGTAGCAAAAGCCCTCCAAACAATCCTCGTGGTTAAACAATATGATGTTTGTCAAAGGTTAGTGCTTATATGATGTGTTTTGTTTGTTAAAGGCTTGTTTTTGTCTCAGAAATGAAGACAAAATTTTGAAACACGCTTTGGTACAGATGTATAAGGTTGGTCTTTGTAGGCATGTGCCCTTATTGGGCCTTGTCCTACGTCGATTTCGTTTCTGGGCTTGAGCCACGGATCCCGCACGTGAGTGCGTTGGGGTAGTGTTGTCGAGTGGGGAATCGCCACCGTGCCTATATAGGTTAATTAATCACGGACGCCCGAAACATTAGTGCCAAGTAAATGGCCACACTATTTGATCAAGTAACTAGTTCATGGGTTCGGGGACATGGTACGGAAAGAATCGTTGACCCAATCCGCCCGCATGTAGTGGCCTCTACTCGGTCTCATTGTAATTTCATTCGATCAAATTCATTGAATACACAACAACTTAGCAAATTTATCCTTTGGAAGCGCACTAACCTTATAAATCTATTAAAGGGCGAGTTTGCATCATGCAAATATCACTACCTAACCTAATTACTGTGAGCACTTCAAATTAATCAAATTAACAAGGTGCTTAAAATTAGTTTGTCCATGATTAATTTGAATTTAATGTGATTCAACAATTTCAGACCTTGTTTAAGCAATCAAAAAGCGATTTCATGCATAAACAATGTCAAAATACATATATAAGATGATGATTAGTATGCAACAATAGAAAACTCAAATATATGAATCAAACTTACCTTGCTTCGCTATCAATCACAAAAGAAAACAAAGGTTAGTGTATCAAGGCTTTGTTTCCAATTGAATCGCTTATTACAAAAAAAAGAGATCGTTAGCATTGAAAATTACAATTAAAACAATTGCGATATATGATAAGGCGAAAACGATTGAAAAAGAATGAGTTTACATGATTAAAATTAAAAAGAAAAGTATTATATTAATCAAAATTAATAATAAAAGAAGTGTGAGAGTTAAGATTGAATAGTCTCAAATTTGTACGTATATTGCAAAGAAACACTCTGAAAGTGCGAACAGATTATGAGAACTGGATGGTTGTGATCGATTTGTGAGTGAGATTTTTGAGAGCTTTCATTGCACTATGTATGATGATTTCTTTGACTGAAAGTTGATTTTTTGTTGATGTTCGATATAAGCAGCCAGAGATGTTTTATAGGGTGTTTGGGGTGAGGATAAGATAGCAAAGGACGATTCTATTATTTTTTTCTAATATCTTTGACAATTTTGCATTATATTTTTCGGATCTAATCTATTATCGAAATTAACTTTATCAACTTTTGGATAATTTGGTGACAAGATTAATTTCTAGAATATTCCGATATTCCGAATTTGTTTGATTTATCTACGAATTTTTGAATTCATTTATTTCGAAAATCTTTTTAAAACTTGTAAAATCAGAGAAAATCAGAAAAAAGAAAATAATCTAATATTTAGCGGACTCAGAAAAATGAGAAGCGGAATTAGAAAAATAAACTCAATAAATATTCTAAAAATCCTAAAATAAAGAAAAAGGAAAATAGATTAAAATTAAAGATAAAAATAAATACTTTTCGCCTATTGTTGTGCTATTCGGCGTATGATTTAAACTCAACTTTAATTACTAGTGCAAATGGATGTGGTTTGAGGTGTGGGTGTATGAATTTTGTCACAACTTCGAAATCAAATCTATTTCGATATCTCGTACTTTTCCTATCGGCTATTCAATTGGGGAGACACTTTTAGGTGTCTATAGTTTTGAAATTTTTCTTGCTCTCTCGTGCATTCAATGCTAGCAAGTATTGGTTTAGTGATGGAGATTTGGTTGAAGTAGCTTTCCCCATCCTCTCTTTCAAGTTCTCTTCTCAAAAAGTTATTGTTTTGTTGTGTGCATACATTTTGTCTTCTAAGGAGGATTTTATATTCCAGTATGTTTGCCAATTCTTTTGTAGGAGTAGGCTTCACCTTATTTTTTTGAACTCGCACCTAAACTTATGTGAGATAGAGGGCATTTGATCTCACCCTACTGTAATCCCTACTCTGTCTTGATAGTACTGAAGATCCTTCACTTGTGGAAGAATTGGCGCTAGGTCCCTATCCATGAATTTTTCTCTAGGATCAGCAAATCGAATTCTAGGAATGGGAATAGCCACCGCATTAATCTTTGTATCTGTATGAGCGTATTCTTTGATATCTTCGCGGCTTGGGAGGTGGGGCGGTTTTATTCTTTAGCTCTCCTCTTACATTTAAAACCATCACATGTTGACACATGCGCCGTCCGTGAGGTGGGGATAGGGCACAATTTAGCAAACTTCTGGTGAGATTGTGTTATTGGGGATCTTTTTCAACAGAATCGGTGAGATTATAGTTTAGGATGTGTGTAAGTAGTGATGGAACGGACCGGACCGGAGCGGATTATGCATAATCACTCGACTTACAGGAGTCGGATTATAAACAGCATCGACTCGACTCCGACTTCGATTTTTAATCCAAGATCGACTCGACTCCGATCGACTTGAATTCGAGTTTTTTTCTCCTTATATTATATATTTTAAAAATTCTCTATTTTAAGTGTATTTTTTTGTTTTTTCTATTAATTTTCTTATATTTACTTTTTTATATGAAATAAAGTTTTTGACTATACATTAACATAAGTAGCCTATAAATATAAAATTAATGATAAAATTGTATGAATGTCGGGTCGGATTAATAGTCGGATTTTTGTGAGTCGACTATGCCCTTCTTCATAGGAGTCGGATTTTTTTAACAAGTCGGAGTCGACTTTATGTTATATCGGATTGGGAGCGGATATTTTTTCTCGGATCGGAGCGAATTAGGGTCGGATCAAATTGAATTGCATCACTGTTGTAAGGTAGTTGATTTATGACGCGTGTCAAGATCTATCTATATGACGGTGGAGTTCATCTTTCACTTAATTTGTTTCTAGGCTATGGTGACTTCGGCTTGGTCACGTGACAATTTGACACGAATTTCCTCTCATTTTCCCTTGATTATTTTTCAAATTTTTTTGGCGCCAATTACAATTTATGGTAATGATGGAGACTTCAGCTCTCTTTTCCACGGTTTGGATTATAAAATGTTTCATTGTGGAATTTCTATACTTATGGTAATTTTTATTTGGATTATTATGGTTGGTAAATGGTATGACTTTGAAGCATGTTTGATTAATTCAATTGTTTTTACATATTAGTATTTGTATATATTTAGCGATTTTCTCTAATCGTATTTTTTATTTATTTGGCTCTGATCCTATTATTAATTGTGATAAGTTATATAGGATGATGATGATCGTGACATACTTTGAGTGCTACATGGGAGAGTGGAGCATATACCTAGTTGAAATTTAAGTTAATGACATTCGTTTTGTATTTTTCAATTATGTATTGAATTATTACTATTACTATTATTAATTTATTATTTTATTATGAATGATAGTTAAGTATGTTTTTCGCGTGCAAAACCTCTGCTTGCGTTATGTAATCGGTGTTAATATGCCCTTAAGTTACTCTTTAAAACGTATTTATATATGTTATTACTTAGAGAGTAATTGGGAGTGTTACATTTTTGGGTACATCGTCCATCGCACAGGACTAAGTTGATTATTATTTACTATTATATTACTATGTTATATTAGATAATGTCGAGCATTTGCTCGGTTTTAATAAAATACAAATTGCTCTAAATTAAATCAAAATTTTATCTTTTTAAATTTGTAATTAAGTTTTTGTTTTCAATTTTGTTATAGTTTATATAAATTATAAATATAATAATTTTATGTCAAAACACATTTTTAACTCATTTGATTTTTTACATTTTTTATGCAATTTAATAGGTGTGTTTGAGAGGAATTTGGGAGGGAAATGTGGGAGGTGAAGATTGTTTAGATGAGTTATTAGATATATAATTGTACTGGCAAGCATAACACAAAGACATGCTCCTTTTTTGGTAAAACATATCCTATCAATAAAACCTTTTCTTTTTTACTTGAAAAAAATTATAATCAATAATAATATATAATATAATCTTATAAATATAATATAATTTATAATAATAATAAGTAATAATATACTAATATAATATTTTTGCGTATCAAAAACTGGTGTCTGGATACATGTAATAGGCAATATTAGGGCAATTCAACCAGCTAACGTAAGGATGCGTTATTGACAAGTTTAGAACACTAACATTAGACACTTATTAGTCCTTTTTCATATGATGTAGAAAGACGCGCATTTATTATCGTATGATAAATTGCATGCGTAAAACATACTTAATTAGACTATCCACAAATTACAATGGACAATATTATCACACTAATTTGTGTTGCTATATGGCATATCCATTTTGAGAATTTCAGATAGGGTAAGGTACGTGCTTTTACGGTTCTTTATGTTAGGCAATCAATTTTTTTAATGTCGCACACATAGGTTAACTTTTCTATTGATTTGCTCCGTGATTATAAACTGTTTTGCGTTAATTACGTGGTTAGGCTGTTAAGTATGCTTTTAATTAGACTAACCTGTTTAATCAATAAGTTAGTTAATTCCTCAAGTTTACTCTTATTGCATTGCGTCTCTCTTGTGGCTTTTTTGAACTTCTCTACTCACTCATACTACAACATTGACCATAAGCGAATCGGTTGAAACGCCAAGAGACTCAAACAACCGGTTTATACCTGGAGAGGTCTCTCTTGGGTAAGAGACGGTTTATTTTGTGGCATCTATTAAGTTCATTATAAGACGGTTGGCCTAATAACGGTTCTTTTAGCGTCTCATTAAGCGGACACGTTTGTGACAGACTACCGGTCTCTCTTAAGTATATTTTGTTTAATTATTTAAAGGTTAAAGAGACGATTTTAGCTCAGCCGGGTCTCTTAGGTGTTTTTTTCAAAATTAAAAAATAATCGGAATGTGAGAATTCCATTCTTCGATGTACTTTTACACATGCATGAATAATAATTTTGATTTGTAATTCAATTTTTAAAAATGAAATAACCAAAAGCAACCAATTATTACAATAAAAATCCAAACTCCAATTTGTATGATAATATCAAAGTTTACACATACTATACTGATATAACAATGCATATCTCAGAGGCTAAAACTTGATTAACCTGCAACGAAAACAGAATAATTAGCGAACAATTTGAAAGAAAACAATAAATCACATAATATGTAAAAACAAAAATAAATAATATAAAAAAATCGAACAAAAACAAAATATCAGTAAAAAGAGTAAACACAATCCAAAATGAAAAAATCAAATACGAAAATAACTAAATAAAAAATTTGGAAACAAAGTTGGGGAAAATTGTTGAAATTGAAATTTACTTACATTGACCTTCACCTTGGCCACGCAACGAGGACTACATTCGATGAAAACATTCAACATTGGCTCCGGCGGAGGAAATCGTCCGTTCGAGAATTGCAATTCATACGATTCTTCTTCGAACCACTCGATAACTGCATTAACTTTACATTAGATTATTTTTTTTTTTGTAATCATCTCATTTGATCCTTTAAAGCGAAAACATACCAAAAAACTCAATCGAAAACATACAAAAAACCTCCAATCGAAAAACAAACAAAAAAATCAAAAGCAAGAATACTTAGATCTATAAAAGTAGGAATCGTAAAACATAAAAAAAAACAAACGAATTTGAAAAAACTGAAAAAATCAAACAACTAAAAATCGAAGAAAACACAAAAATAAACGAAATAACCAGAACAAAAAAAACTAGATCTTAAAACCAGAAAATCGAAAAAAACATAAACATAATTGGAAACCCAAAAAATTAAACATAATAAAAAAACATAAACATGAGAAGAATCGAAAATTTTTATTGCAAGCAAAACGTAGAAAAAAGTAATGTTAATGAAATTACAGAAAAACAAATGATGAAATGCAGATTGAAAAATGGAGAAAAAAGGCAAAGAAAAACAAGAAAACAGAAAAAAATCGAGTTTTTTTATTTTTGTTCGAAGCAGAAAAAAAATGTAACTTTTAACTAACCAAACACCTATTTGCTGGATTTTCGTTCAAAATTGAAAGTGATATGAGAAGCAATTAAGAAAATAATTTATGGAATTGAATGATGGTTTTGCAAGTAAAAAATGGCAGAACTTAAGAAGAAAGAAAGAAGAGAAAGAAGAAGAAGAAGAAAGAAAGAAAAGAAGAAAGAAAGAAAGAAAAAGAAAGAAAGAAATTAAGGTGAAATGAAATGTTAATGTATAGAGGAGAGAGAATCAGAAAATCTAGAAAATGGTTACTTTGTTTATAAAGTGTCGTATTGGGAGTTCCTCGTATGCGTTGTCGCTTTGCTAACTTGTTATCATTGCCTTACCATAAAATATGTGGGCCCATAAGAGTTTGAAAGTCAAAATGGAGAGCAAAGAAACGGTTAATATATACCCGGTCTTTGCTTCTATCAAACACACCGGTAATCAAAAAACGGTTTCTTATCCTAGGAGACCGGATTTTGATAATCTGGTTTGTTATTTCTGATATCTTATGTCATTTTTTGTAGTAGTGACTTTAGACTCTCGTTTCATGATCATTCAAATTCTGTTGAAATTTCATCTCCTTTGTTCTTCTGCTTCTGTAATTGTTTCGTCATTGTCGGAATTTCGTCTCCTCTGTTCTTCTGCTTCCTGTAATATGTTTGTGCAGTGCAGGGAATTTCATATCAGAATGGTGTTGGTTCAGAATAGATTGTTTCAGTTTATGGTTTCATTTGAACTCTGAAGTTGGGAAACAAATGGATTAAATTGTATAATTGTCCACTAGAATAATATGTCAGCTTCTGTCACTAATATGAAACCATGGAGTAATTGCCAGAAGGTTTGATGCATGGTTGGTACAATTCCATTCAAATGAAGCTTCTGACACTAATTACACTTGAGATATTTTGTTAACTTTCATCTTGTCTAATAATACTACACACATCTTGAGCAAGCTAGAAAAATAAGGAAGATTCTATTCTGAATTTGACTGATTCTTTGTTTTTGTTGGCTCAAAGGAATCCTCAGAGGAATCAGATTATATAAATACATCACAATGGTTCCATTCTGCAGTTAAACCATTTTGATAAACAATGCATTACATCAYAAAAATAATAATACTACCCTTCAGAATTCGATTGTAATCATGGATTGATGCAAACTAGTTCAGATCAAAATGGTTCCATTTTGCAATGCATTCAATTCACAGAAGCTACGGACCAAACATGCCTTTTGAATCATGGATTGATGCAAACCATTTTGCTCTGAATTGCTCATTTGTATAAGAATTATCTGAAAAAAAAGTAAASATTGTCTTTTAAATCAACTTAACCATACTTAAACTAGGGTTAGATTAATTAAAACATACTTAACGGACAAACCTAGCTAATTAACGAAAAAAGCATGTTTATAATCACAGATGCAAAACCAAAGAAAAGGTATACCTATTTCTGGGATTAAAAAAAATGGTACCTACCACTGAGAAACCGTAAAAACGCGTACCTACCACTGGYAATTTTCCTATCCTTTTTTGCTAATTGTTCAATAATGAGGTTCGTGATTTAGGGCATTTTCTTGTCAAATGTCAATTAACACATATATATGTAATTCAAGACAATTTTGTTCAAGTTTTTTCTCTATAGTAATTTAATTCTTATTTTTTTCAGGTTTATCACGTTTTGGGTGGTAATTTAAATCAAAGTTTCAAATTTCAACGCTATTAACGAAAGTCCTGAATAGAAGTGGAGTCCTAAACCACTAATCCCTCTAAAAAGGTCTAATAACTAATAAGTGCAACATTTGACTTCCAACAATGTTCATTTTTTCTAATTCTCACACCATCATTGTATGGTACAATAATATATAACTATCTAGACATGTAAATCAGTAAATGATGTAACTTCATTATTAGATGCTGAGGATAATAGTAGTGAACTTTGTTATATATATTTATGATCAATGTGTTCTCCGACCTCCAAACGATCCTTACTGATGAGCTCCACCAAGGGTCTTACTACGTTCATCGCACTAATCATGTTAGTCGGAATTTTAACGACATCACGAGTTCAAGGTGGTCGCGTATTCAGTCAAGGACGGTACGCATTTGAAGGTATGCTACCCAAAGGACTTGTACCTCCCTCAGGGSCGTCACCTTGTCATGATATGGTGTTTAATGGGGATAAGTTGTCACATATTCATCAAGGCCAATATGATCCGTGTCCTTGAGCTTCACTGCAACCAACTCGATCAAACAGGATATCGTATTCACTGCAATTTCGATTTACATTCAGATTAGAGAGAAGAAAAGATGATCCAACTCAAACCTCAGTCTATGATTTCAGTTCTATTATTTTCTCAACTAGTGTAGTTTAATTTTTAGATTCATATCTTAGAGTAGCTAGAAGGCCAACTGATCGATTATACATGTATACTTACAATTTTACAAAAGTTCTTAATTACAACCTACTAACCCTTGTATTTTATTTAGAGCACTTGATAATTGCTAGATATGAAGCAAATTAGTAGATCTTTTGAGAATAACACGTTTCATCTACAAGTAGTTCAATTCAAATGGAWGGTGTACCAAACCATTATCGGCATCATAGGAGTTTTTATTTAGTATGGTTTTTTATGTTACTTTTTCTTCATATATTTGGTCTCTTTATCATAATCATAAACAAAAAAAATGAGTTGAATTGCATTACGGTATCATAAAGGTAATTTTTGTGTGCTAACAAGCAACGTTGCTCAAATTAGTTTCTCTTAAAATAATTCAAACAAGTAAAAATTAGGTGTAAATAACACATCTCGATCAATCTTCCAAACTAAAGTAAATAAAAGGATAAGATCAAGATTTAACAAGGATAAATTCCATGTGTGATCCAAGATGAGAAAGAAAATCATAACTAACCATTGTTAATATTTCCATAGATAGACTAATGTGCATATGGAGCTATAATCAACTCATATTATCACGGATTGATTGACTAGCGTTATTCATGATTTGCTTCCACTTTGACTCTGTTTTCACCAATTGAATTTTGTTGAACTAACTAAATTTGTTTATTGAACAAATAAAACTAGTTGTTTTTATTAAATTAMAATTATTTTAATTTTAGTGAAACCAAAATGTAAAAGAAGCTATCTTAATTATAATCTTAGTAAGTAGCGCCTTTTCTTAGTGTACAAAAAATAATTGAAAGGGGATCCAATGACGCGAAAAGCGAACAAGAGCGCCAACCTGGTTGTTATAACGGCTACTTGCGCAACCCCTATAAGTTTTTCCAACCGACCACCACATGCATATTGTTACAGCCTAGCACCTCACCACTGTACCCTTTTTCGATCTCATTTCTCTTATATATATTTACATTCATGATTTTATGACCTTAAAACACCAATTTCAACTTCTCTCACTCAAAAGAGCAAAAAATGCATGAAAAAACACCTTCAGTTCTTCAGAAAGTTTCAACTTTTGCAAAAATACCTATCCTTTTAGCAAAAATGAAAAAACCCATTACCCCGAATTTCCTTTTATTCAGGAAGCAATCAATTAACAAATGCAAGAACCATAAGCATTACAACTGTGGGTTCTTTCAGGAATNCAACTCGGAGTCGGATTTTTTTAACAAAGTCGGAGTCGGACTTTATTTATATCGGATTCGGAGCGGATATTTTTCCTCGGATCGGAGCGAATTAGGGTCGGATCCAAATTGAATTGCCATCACTAGTTGTAAGGTAGTTGATTTKTGACYCGTGTCAAGATCTCATCTTAATGACGTGGAGTTCAATCTTTCACTTAATTTGTTTCTAGCTATGGTGACTATCGGCTTGGTCACGTGACCAATTTGAACAACATTTCCTCTCATTTTCCCTTGATTATCTTTTCCAATTTTCTTTTGGCGCCAAATTACCATTTCTGGTAATGATGGAGACTTCAGCTCTCTTTTCTCCAACCGGTTTGGATTAT
Organism: Bassia scoparia; assembly: GCA_008642245.1. Taxonomy (NCBI): domain Eukaryota; kingdom Viridiplantae; phylum Streptophyta; class Magnoliopsida; order Caryophyllales; family Amaranthaceae; genus Bassia; species Bassia scoparia. The sequence continues at coordinate 63,554 of SNQN01001178.1, read as the reverse complement.
AAAATGTTTCAATTGTGGAATTTCTACTACTTATGGATAATTTATTTGAATTATTATGGTTGGTAAATGGTATGACTTTGAAAGCATGTTTGATTAATTCAATTGTTTTTACATATCTAYTATTTGTATATATTTAGCGATTTTCTCTAATCCGTATTTATTATTTATTTTGGCTTGATCCTACTTATTAATTGTGATAAGTATATAGGTGATGATGATCTCGACATACTTTGAGTGCTACATTGGGGACGATGAGCATTAATCACCTAGTTGAAATTTAAGTTAATGACATTCCGTTTTGTATCATTTTCAATTATGTATTGAATTATTACTATTACTATTATCAATTTTATTATTACTATTATTATGAATGAAAGTTAAGTATGTTTTCCGCTGCAAAACTCTGCTTGCCTTATGTAATCGCGTGTTAATAATGCCCTTAAGTTACTCTTTAAACCGTATTTATATATGTTATACTTAGAGAGTAATTTGGGAGTGTTACAATTTTGGTACAACCGTCCATCGCACAGGAACTAAGTTGATTATTACTTTACTATTACTATTACTATATTACTATACTAGATAATCTCCGAGCATTTGCTCGGTTTTAAAATAAAAATACAAATTGCTCTAAATTAAATCAAAATTTTATCTTTTTAAATTTGTAATTATAAAGTTTTGTTTTCAAATTTTGTTATAGTTTTATATAAATTAATAAATATATAAAATTTTAGTCAAAAACACATTTATTAACACTCATTTAATGATTTTTTACATTTTTTATGCAATAATTAATAAGGTGTGTTTGAGAGGGAAATTTGGGAGGGAAAATGTGGGAGGTGAAGATTGCTTTAGTATGAGTTATTAGATATATACTTTGTACTGCAAGAATAACCACAAAAGACACATGCTCCTTTTTGGTAAAAAAAATATCCTATCAATAAAACCTTTTCTTTTTTATTGAAAAAAATTATAAATCATAATAATAATAATATAATACTTATAAATTAATAAATTTAATAATAATTAATAATCTATAATATACTAATAATAATAATATTCTTGCGTATCAAAAACTTGGGTGTCTGGATACATGTCACATAGGCAAATTGGGCACAATTTCACCAGCTAACGTAAGGATGGTTATTGACAAGATCTAGAACACTACAATTGAACACTTATTATGTCCTTTTTCATTATGACTGTAGAAGACCCGCGCAACTTTATTATCGTACCTTGATAAATTGCATGGATAAAACTACTTACAATTAGACTATCCACAAATTACAATGGACAATTTATCACCACTATTTCGTGTACTGCCTACTTGCTATCCCTTTTGAGAATTCTCAGAAATAAAGTGGTAGGTACGTGCTTTTACGGTTCTTAGTGTTATGGCGAATCATTTTTTTTAATGCTCGACACAATAGGTTATACTTTTCTAATTGATTTGCATCCGTGATTTAAACATGTTTTGCCGGTAATTACGTGGTTCAGGTGTTAAGTATGCTTTTTTAATTAGACTACCCTGTTTAATCATAGTTAGTTATTCCCTCAGTTTACTTCTTATTGCATTTGCGTCTCTTTGTGGCTTTTTTGAACTTCTCTACCACTCATACTACCAAATTGACCATAAGCGAATCGGTTGAAACCCCAAGAGACCTCAAACAACCGGTTTATACCTGGACGAGGGTCTCTCTTGAGGTAAGAGACGAGGTTTATTTTGTGGATCTATTAAGTTCATCTTAAAGCGGTTGGCCTAAATAACCGGTTACTCTCTTTAGCGTCTATTAAGCGGACAACGCTTTCTGACAGTATCACCGGTCTCTTTAAGTATAATTTTGTATTAATTATTTAAAGGTTAAAGAGACGATTTTAGCTCAGCCAGGAGTCTCTTAGGTGTTTTTTTTTCAAAATTTAAAAATAATCGAGATGTGAGAAATTCCCCATTCTTCGATGTCTTTTACAATGCATTGAATCAATAATTCATTGATTTGTAATTCCAATTTCTTAAAAATGAAAGAAGCCAAAAGCAACCAAATATTACAATTCAAAAATCCAACTCCAATTTGGTATTGATAATATCAAAGTTTACAAATACCTATACTGATATCCACATGCATATCTCCAGAGGCATACACTTGTTAACCTGCCAACGAAACAGAATAAATTAGCGACATTTGAAGAAAACAATAAATCACTACATATGTAAAAACAAAAACATAAATAATATTAAAAAAATCGACCCAACACAAAAAAATAGTCAGTAAAAAGATGGTAACAACAAATCCAAATTGAAAAAATCAAATGACGAACAACTAAAATCAAATAAAAAATTTGGGGAAAAACAATTAGTTGGGGGGAAAATTTGTGAAATTGAATTTACTTACATTGCACCCTTCCCTTGGCCACGCAACCCCTGAGACTACACTTCGATGAGACACACTTCAACCATATGGCTCCGGCGGAGGAATCTTCTGACTGAGCTGACAAGTTCAGGAGATGGCGATTCATACGACCTATCTCTTCGAACCCACTCGATAACTTTGCAGATTACATACTTTACATTAAGGATTAAAATCTTTTTTTTTGTAATATCATATTTGATCCTTATCAAAGAAACGAAACATACCAAAAAACTCCAAATCGAGAAAACCATCAAAAAAAACCTACCAATCGCGAAAAAACAGAAAACAAAAAAATCAAAAGCCAGAATACTTAGATCTAAAAAGATAGGAAATCGGTTAAAACCATAAAAAAACAAAACCAAACGACATTTGAAAAAAACTGAAAAAAAATCAACAATAAAAAATCGACAAGAACCCAACACCAAAAAACTTAAAACGAAAATTAACAGACAACAAAAAAAACTTTAGATCTTAAAACCGAGAAAATCGAAAAAAAACAACTAAATAATTGAAACCCAAAAAATCTTAAAACACATATAAATCAAAAACGGAAGGGAAAATTTCGACAAAATATTTTATTGCAAAGCAAGAACGTATTACAGTAGAAAAAAGAATAATGTCTAATGGAAACTACCAGAAACAAACAACATGATGAAATGCAGATTGAAAAGAATGGAAAAAAAAGGCAAGAAAAACAAGAAAGAAACCATACAGAAAAAAAATCGAGGCTTTTTATTTTTTTCGACAGCAGAAAAAAAAATCGTACACTTTTAAAACTAACCCACAAACACCTCCATTTGCTTGAGATTCGTTACAAAAATTGCAAAGAGTGGATTTGCAGAGCAATTAGAAGAGTATTTATGGATATTGAATGATGGTTTATTGCAAGGTAATAATTAAAAAATGCCCGGCAGGAACTTCGATAAAAGAAAGACAAGAAAGAATTAAGAAAAGAAAGAAAGAAAGAAGAAGAAAGAACAACGACAAAGAAGAAAGAAGATATGAAGAAGAAAGAAAGAAGGACATTAAGGTCAAATGAAATGTTAAATGTTATAGAGAGGAGAGGAATAGCAAAGAATTCTAGAAAATGGTTTAACTTTGTTTATAAGTAGTGCGTTATTGTGGCAACGTTCCTCGATATCAGTTGTCGCCTTGTGCTAATTGTTATCATGCCCCTTACCATAAAATATGTGGGCCATATAGAGTTTGAAAGTCAAAATGGAAGAGCAAAGAAACCGGATTAAGTATTATACCCGGTCTCTTTGCTTCTATCAACCACACACGTTATCACAAACGGTTTCTTATCCGTTAGGAGACGGATTTAATGAATATCTGGTTTTTATTTCTGATATCTTATGTCATTTTTGTAGTTAGTAGTGACTTTAGACTCTCAGATTTCGAATGATACATTTCAAATCGTTGTCTTGAAATTTCATCTCCTTTGTTCTTCTTGGCTCCTTATATTGTTTCGATCATTGTCGAATTTCTCGTGTCTCTTGTTCTTCTGTTCATTGTAATTGTTTGTGCAGGTGCAGGAATTTTCATCTCAGAAATGGTGTTAGTTCAGAATAGACTTGTTTCAGTTAGAATGGTTTCATTTTGAACTCTGAGTTTGGGAATACAAAATTGGATTAATATGTATAATTGTCTACTAGAATAATATGTCAAGTCTCTGTCACTAATATGAAACCATGGAGTAATTGCGCAGAAGGTTTGATGCATGGTTGGTTACATCCATTCAATGAGGAAGCTTCTGACATAATTACCCGTTGAGTATTTTGTTAACTTTCATCTTGTCTAATAATACTACACACATCATTGAGCAAGCTAGAAAATATCAGATTCTATTATGAATTTGACTGATTCTTTTGTTTTTGTTGGCTCAAAGGAATCCTCAGAGGATCAGATTATAAATACATCACAATGGTCCATTCTGCAGTTAAACATTTTGATAAACAATGCGCATTACATCAGAAATTAATATTTACCCTTTCAGATTTGTTGTAATCATGGATTGATGCAAACTAGTTCAGATCAAAATGGTTCCATTTTGCATGCATTCAATTCACAGAAGCTACGGACAAACATGCCTTTTGAATCTGGTTTGATGCAAACCATTTTGCTCTGAATTTCATTTGTATAAAATTATCTGAAAAAAAAGTAAACATTTTGTCTTTTAAATCACTTAACCATACTTAAACTTAGGTTAGATTAATTAAAACATACTTAACGGACAAACCTAGCTAATAACGAAAAAAGCATGTTTATAATAACAGATGCAAACCAAAGAAGGTATACCTATTTCTGGGATTAAAAAAATGGTTACCTACCACTGAAGAAACCGTAAAACGCGTACTACCACTGGGATTTTCCTATCCTTTTTGCTAATTGTTAATAATGAGGTTCGTGATTTAGGGATTTTCTTGTCAAATGTCAATTAACACTATATATGTAATTCAGCAATTTGTTCAAGTTTTTCTCTATAGTATTTATTCTTATTTTTTCAGGTTTATCACGTTTTGGGTGGATTTAAATCAAAGTTTCAATTTCAACGCTATTAACGAATCCTGAATAGAAGTGAGTCCTAAACCACTAATCCTCTAAAAAGGTCTAATAACTAATAAGTGCAACATTTGACTTCCACACATGTTCATTTTTTCTAATTCTCACCTCATTGATATGGCTACAATAATATATACTATCTAGACATGTAAATCAGTAAATGATGTAATTTTATATCTGATATAGGATTAGTAGTGAACTTTGTTATATATATTTATGATCAATGTGTTCTCCGACCTCCAAACGATCCTTACTGATGAGCTCACACAAGGGTCTTACTACGTTCATCGCCACTAATCATGTTAGTCGGTTTTAACGACATCACGAGTTCAGGTGTCGCGTATTCAGTCAAGGCGGTACGCATTGAAGGTATGCTACCCAAAGGACTTGTGACCTCCCTCAGGGGCGTCACGTTATTCATGATATGTGTTTAATGGGGATAAGTTGTACATATTCATCAAGGCAATATGATCGTGTCCTTGAGCTTCACTGCAACCAACTCGATCAAACAGGATATGTATTTCTGCAATTTTCGATTTACATTCAGATTAGAGAAGAAAAGATGATCCAACTCAAACCTCGTATATGATTTCAGTTCTATTATTTTCTCAACTAGTGTAGTTTATTTTTTAGATTCATGATTTAGAGTAGTAGAAGGCACTGATCGATTATACATGTTATACTTCAATTTTACAAAAGTTCTTAATTACAACTACTAACCTTGTATTTTATTTAGAGCACTTGATAATTGCTAGATATGAAGTAAATTAGTAGATCTTTTGAGAATAACACGTTTTATTAAAGTAGTTCAATTCAAATGGTGGTTGTACCAACCATTATCGGCATCATAGGAGTTTTATTTGTATGGTTTTTTATGTTACTTTTTTCTTCATATATTTGGTCTCTTTATCATTATCATAAACAAAAAATGAGTTGAATTGCATTACGGTATCATAAAGGTAATTTTTGTGGCTACAAGCACGTTGCTCAAATTAGTTCTCTTAAATAATTCAAACAAGTAAAATTAGGTGTAAATAACACATCTCGATCAATCTTCCAAACTAAAGATAAATAAAGTAAGATCAAGATTTAACAAGGATAAATTCCATGTGTGATCCAAGATGAGAAAGAAAATCATAACTACCATTGTTAATATTTCCATAGATAGACTTATGTGCATATGGAGCTATAATCAACTCATATTATCACGGATGATTGCTTAGCGTTATTCATGATTTGCTTCACTTTGATCTGTTTTCACAATTGAATTTTGTTTGAACTAACTAAATTTGTTTATTGAACAAATAAATAGTGTTTTAATTAAATTTTATAATTATTTTTAATTTTAGTGAAACCAAAAATGTAAAAGAAGCTATCTTAATATATATCTTAGTAAGTAGCGCCTTTCTTAGTGTACAAAAAATATTAAGGGGATCCAATGACGCGAAAAGCGAACAAGAGCGCCAACCTGGTTGTTATAACGGCTACTTGCGCAACCCCTATAAGTTTTTCCAACGACCACCAATGCTATTGTTACAGCTAGCACCTCACCACTGTACCCTTTTTCGATCTCATTTCTCTTATATATATTTACATTCATGATTTTTATGACCTTAAAACACCAATTTCAACTTCTCTCACTCAAAAGAGCAAAAATGCATGAAAAACACCTTCAGTTCTTCAGAAAGTTTCAACTTTTGCAAAAATACTATCTTTTAGAAAAGAAAACACCATTACCCCGAATTTCCTTTTATTAGGAAGCAATCAATTAACAAATGCAAGAACCATAAGCATTACAACTGTGGGTTCTTTCAGGATACCAATTTTCGCCGTCAAATACATCTTATATTCCCCCATAGAAAGCAGCCATCAAACAAAACAGGAAATGCTACAAAAGAAGAGTGTACTCATGCTATTTATGTGTATGTGCTTTAGGAATTTTGTTGCTGAAGAAAAAGAGAGATTTACTACCGACATTGGATATTGTGTCACCTAATAATGTCAACGGAATAATTACGAGTGATGATGAGGAAGAGCAAACATACATACAAGTGTTGGGGATTGGAAGTGATGAATGTGGTTTATTGTCATCAGTTGATTGAAAGAGCAGAGAGGTTTATTCAGAATTTTTATGCGCAAATGAGAATGCAAGCCCAACGATAATCTATACTACTCCAAGTGCTCATACAATTACTGTGTTACTTGCAGATTACAACGAACGCTTGTTGCTTCCACATTTTATTTATTATTTATTATTTTATTAGTAGTGTTTTTTATTGTTATTTTTTGATTGGTGTTAGTTAAAATGTTAATGTTAATTTTTTTAATTGTTGTATAATCTCACAAGGCAGATGAATCGAATTTGAGTAAACTGGTGCTCACGTGTATAAGTATAACTAGAAGATTTTCTAATTTTTCTAGGGAAATTCCCTCTGATAGGGAACAGTTTTGATCAATTRCCTTTGGTAGGAATGTGTTTTTAAAAATCCCTCAAATAGATATAAGTTTATTAATTAATTCTAAACGTGATTAATTGAGTTGTTTAACTATTAAGTGTTGTGTTTTGACGTTAATTATGTTTAAGTAACATTAACCTTAGTTAGCCTTTAGTTAATTTGATTTAAAACCAATATTTTTCCTTCTTTTTCCTTTCTGTCATTATCTGATATACCAAGCAGTTGTTTCTTCGTCTCGTGTTTTCCTACTTTTTCCTTCTTCTTTCTCTCGTGTTTTCCAAGCCATGGTGATTCGACGCAGGTCACGCAACATTTGTTTCTTCCTCAAACAATGTTACAATTGGCAACAATGGTGATTCCAACTTGCAACGTCTTGTTACCATGAAATTTCGGCAAAAATTTGTGTAATATTAATCTGAATTTCCAATTGTTCGTTGTACTGTAGAAGACGATTCAACGTCATTATTTTGAAGGCGTTTCGTGGTTGTAATTGAAATTGAAATGGTAATAGTAATCAGATTTGTAATTGTAATTGTAATAGAGAAAAATCTGATTTGTAATTGTGATAGAGAAAGTGGAATTGTAATTGTAATCTGATTTGTGTTTTCTTTTTTTCCAATTGTAATCTGATTTTCCAGTTGTTCCAATTCTTCATCGACTGTTTTTTWATGCATACCTCGATGAGAAAATTGAAGACCAAAATAGAGAGATAATTTTCGATGAAGAATGGCGAAGAAGAAAGATGATGATCGAATGAGAACAGTGTAGAGTTTTCACTCTAATATTAAAGATGCAATCTTGGAGAAATTACTTTGAATGATTTCGAATGAATTGATTGCTACAACAGATCTAACTAATATATATACATACATTGTACAAGTAACCTAACCCTAATGTATATATACATGACAAAAATACTGGGCCCCACAATATCCTTCTTGGATCAAGCACCCATTCGTACAATAATATGGGCTGAATAAGAGAAGCAAATGGGGCCATCAGGCCTTACTTTTACTTTACACTCCCTACACTCCTCCTCAAACTGGGAGTGGGTGAAGGATGAACTCCCAYTTTGGTTAGCAAAGTGTTGTGTTGATGCACTGAGAGTCCTTTGGTGAGAATATCAGCAAGTTGTAACTTGGTGGGAACATATTGAGGTTTAATGTGGCCAGAGTTTACTTTGTCCCTCACAAAATGGCAGTCAATCTCCACATGTTTGGTTCGTTCATGATGGACTGGATTGACTGCTATTGAAAGAGCAGCTTGGTTATCACATTTAAGAACAACTGGAGCAAGTTGAGACAGCCCTAGATCTTTGAGCAACTGTGTCAGCCATGTTACCTCACAAACAGTAAGAGCCATGGCCCTGTATTCTGCCTCTGCTGTTGATCTAGCCACCACTGGATGTTTCTTGGTTTTCRAAGAGATCAAGGAGTCACCTAATAGGATGCAATAGCCTGTGGTGGATTTCCTGGTGATGGGACAGCTACCCCAATCACTGTCTGAGTATGCAGTGAGCACAACTTTGGTTTGAGCTGGGAAGAAGACACCTTGACCTGGTGAACCAGCTAGGTACCTCAAAATTCTTTTTGCAGCTTGCATATGAACACTAGTTGGTGCTTGCATAAATTGACTCAACAAGTGTACTAAGAACACAATATCTGGTCTGGTGATGGACAAGTAAATCAATTTACCAATGAGATGTTGATAATCACTTGGATTAGAACTTGGTCATGAGTGAGCTTTAAGTGAGAGTCCAAGGGCAACTTGAGAGGTTTACATTGATCAAGTTTGTGTTCCCTCAGAAGACCCATCACATACTTCTTCTGTGACAAGAAGATTCCATCTGCATTTCTGTTGACTTTATGCCCAAGAAATCATGGAGATCACCCAAATCCTTCATATGAAATTGGGAATTGAGGAATGACTTTGTGGTGTTGATCAAGAATTCATCATTGCCTGCCACTAACAAATCATCCACATACACCAGAATGATCACAAAGTTGGTGTTGTGCTTCTTAACAAAGAGAGAGTAATCTGCTTTGGATTGAACAAAACCARGACTGACTAATGCACCTGATAACTTGGTGAACCATTGTCAAGGGGCTTGTTTCAAGCCATATAGGGATTTGTTGAGTTTGCAGGCCTTTTTAGGAAATTTTCTTGCATACACTTGAGCATCCTGTCCAAGAACAATTGGCTTGCCTAGACCTACATATCCTGCAGGAAATTGGATGTATACATCTTCCAATAGATCACCATGAAGGAAGGCATTTTTCACATCCATTTGTGACAAATGCCATCCTTCCATGGTWGCAACAACAAGTAGAGATCTCACTATGGTCATTTTTACCACAGGAGCAAATGTCTGCTCATAATCTACCCCTTCTTGTTGTCTGCATCCCAAAACAACCAATCTTGCTTTCTCCCTTTCTATTGTGCCATCTGATTTGAACTTTGTCCTGAATATCCATTTTGTCCCTATTGCTTTCTTCCCTGGAAGTAGGTCCACAATATCCCATGTATGATTTGTTTCCAAAGCATTTAGCTCTTGATTCATAGCGTACACCCATTTTTCTTCTTTCACTGCTGCCTTGAAATTAGCAGGATCAGTCACACTTTCTACATGAGCCAGGAAGGCTGTGAAAGCTGCTGGTGCTTCCATTATTGCTACATTAGCAGCTCCTTCTGGCATTGTACCATACAAGTTTGTGGRTGTCACATAATCAGTCAACCACACTGGTGGTTTTCTTTCTCTGCCTGATCTTCTCATCATTAGACTTGTATGCACTTCAGGTTGCTCCCCTTGGTTTACATGCCCTTCAGTTGTGTTTTCTGCAGTATTATCATCACTAGCATCCTYTGCTTCAGTTTGATTTTCAGGAGCATCAAGGTTATAATTTTCTGGGAATTCCAAGTTTAATGCCTGAGACTTTTCAGTTGGATTCACTGAAATGTGGCCTTGTGCACCAGTTTGTGAGCAAGGAAACACCTGCTCATGAAATATTACATCTCTGGATATGAAATAATGCCTGGTGAGTAAATTCCACAGCTTGTACCCCTTCTGATTGGAGCTATAACCCAAGAAAATACAGGGCACTCCCTTGGGAGAGAATTTATCTTTCCTTCTATCTGGATTGCAAGAGAATGCTAAGCAATACCAAATGACCCTCAATGTTGCTAGTAGGTTTTTCATGAATAACTTTTCATAATGGACTCTATTCCCAAGAAATTCTGGAAGGGTAGTCGATTTATTAAGTACACTAAAAGCCATACAGTTCTCCCCAAATTCAAAGAGACCTCCTTGGATCTCAAGCTCTGGGCCTTTCTGAGGAGTTGTTTGTCCCTTCTCTCTGCCCTCCTATTCTGTTGTGGGTCTATCTGGGCAAACTTGTTTGATGCCTATGCTCTTTTCCAGGAAAATCTTACATGCTCCTCTTGAATTCAAGGGCATTGTCAGACCTCACCTTTTTCACTGTCACTGCAATTGGTTCAATACCAATTATAAACTGTTGCAAGATGGCAAGCCTCATCTTTGTGTTTCATCAAATACCACACTGCTCAGTGCAGTAATCTAAATAGTGAGAAAAAACCTATAGCCCTGCACTGTTTCACCTTGTTAAGGTCCATGTATCAATATGCAATAATTCAAATGGATGTTTGCACACAGATGCACTATTAGGAAGGCAATTAGTAAACCCTGGACATAGGACAAACCAAACAAATTCATTCAAATCAACATAGATTGTCAATACAGCCTGTTAATTGAACCTTGTTCATAGAGCATGTCCCAATCTAATGGTGCCACAATGCACTTTCATTTTGTTTCTTACTACAATATTCGAAATCAGGCTGATCTTAGAAATTTAAGCGTCCCACTCGTTTGATTTGTCATCGACATGCCTATCATCATTCTCCCCTGCTGCAACTTTCTTTAGTTTCTTGATCAGTCACCAAGGAATATAATCCGATGCAACAACTATTTCCTATCCCTTAATTGCTTGAAAGTGAGTCCCTGAATTATGTAGAAATTAGGATGGAAAATGACCTTGTGATTACTTTCTCTCACAAGTTTTCCAATGGACAATAAATTATGATTAAACTCAGGCACACACTGCACATTTTTCAGGACAACAGAGTTTTTCAATGCAACATCTCCCACATGTATTATATTCACAGCACTACCATTTGGCAATCTGATTTTAGATCCATTTTCTATCCTCTTAGCATTAATCAACATACCAACATCACAAACCATATGGTCTGTAGCTACTGAATCCATAATCCATTGATTTGTCTTTGACATAACATTGAAGCAAGTAGTCATACCTGAAAAAGGAGTTTCCAGTTCATCATCTGACTGTGTTTGATTCCTTGCAGTTCTAGAGCCACTAGGTAGCAACTTTAGCAATTGCTCCACTTGATGAGGAGTAAGACTCAGATTGTTGCCACCTCCAGGGGATTCCTCTTCAGTCACAGCATTTGCAGCCATCCTWGAGGTTTGACCCCTTCCTTGATAGCCTCTGCTCTTGTTCCAGCCAGGTTTACTTTCAGTTTTGTTTCCCTTGGCATTGTATTGAGCCCTGGGGTGCCCTTTTGGATAACCCACAARAGTTTAACACCTTTCAGCTGTGTGGTTTCTTTTTCCACATGCCTTACACACTTCTTCACCACTTCCCCTTGTGTTCCATGGCCTTTTATCAGTGTYGTGTTTCTCAGAGTACTGCCTTTCAGTCTTCACAGTCATTGCTAAGCTTTCTTCAATGGATGATGAGTGATTCAAGACCTCTTTCTGYGCCTCTTCCTGTTGCAACACTGCACAGGCTGATTCAATAGTGGGCAAAGGAGTCTGAAGTAAGAGCTGGCTTCTTTGGGCTCCATAAGAGTCATCTAACCCATTGAGAAATTGAAAGAGATGTTGCTCATCTCTTTCCAGATTCACAGCATCAATGTATACAGCAGTCTCAGAATTAATTTGAGCTATTGGTGGATAGTAGGTGAGACTCTCAATTTCTTCCCAGAGTGAGTACATTTTGGTATAATACTCACTCACACTCATGCTTCCCTGTTTGGTTTCATATAGCTCTTTTTTGAGTCTGTATTTTGTTGCTCCATTACTGACTGTGAAGCGTTTGGCCAYTTGCTTCCAGATATCTTGAGCATTGTTGAAGTATAGGACTGATTTCTTGATAGATTCAGTCATGGTTCCATGCAACCATGAGATAACAGCATTGTTGCATGTATCCCACAATTCTTGCTTCATTTCATCTTCTTTGTCTCTCTTCACTGAACCAGTCACAAAGCCAAGCTTCCTTCTAGCTGCTAATGCAATCTCTACAAACCTGCGCCAACTTCTGTAATTTGCTATCCCTTGGAGTTTTTCAGAAATACATAAATTGTTTTCACTCGGGTGCAAAAACAAGGGGCTGGCTGGATCAATGCTTGAACCTTCTATGCCTGTCATGTTGATTATCTTCAGCTTGTGAGTTTGGTGTGCAGGTTGTGATTAATGGAGGAAGATGATGGTGATTGATTTGAGTCGGTTTCAAGAACCTGGCTCTGATACCATGTAGAGTTTTCACTCTAATATTAAAGATGCAATCTTGGAGAAATTACTTTGATTGATTTCGAATGAATTGATTGCTACAACGGCTCTAACTGATATATATACATACATTGTATAAGTTACCTAACCCTAATGTATATACATGACAAAAATATTGGGCCTCACAATATCCTTCTTGGATCAAGCACCCATTCATACAATAATATGGGCTGAATAAGAGAAGCAAAGYGGGCCATCAGGCCTTACTTTTACTTTACACTCCCTACAAACAGAGAAGGCCAAAAGACATAAACTACTCTATTYGAAAGAAGTAAATGAGAGAGAATCAAATTAACTAAAGGCTAACTAAGGTTAATGTTGCTTAAACATAATTAACGGCAAAACACAACACTTAACAATTTAACAACTTAATTAATCACGTTTAGGATTAGTTAATAAACTTATATCTATTTCAGGGATTTTTAAAGACACATCCCTACCAGAAGYAATCAATCAAAACTGCTCCRTACCAGAGGGAATTTCCCATTTTTCTAATTAATCTATATCTGTCTAATCTATTAATTAAAACGAAGTCCACAAGAAAATTTTGTGAGTATCACAATTTGGACTCATTTCTAGCAGGCCCAAATGAAAGTTAAGTGGACTCCCAAGTCACTAAATCGGCCAAATATGTCAAGCATTTGGGTCGTGTTAGTCTTAAAGACTAAATCCTCCTGTTCCAAGTCACTAAATCGGCCGAATTTCAAGCATTGGATCCATGTATCTGTCCAGCATTGTCTTTAAGGTTCCAAGTACACTAGGGCACAGGAGGATTTAAAAACTCATTTGCTCTAAACCTCACATGATTTTCTCCAAATTTCTCTCTTCAAATAGTTAACAAACACCATCAAATAATGTAATGACTTATCAGAGATACTTAAACACAATCGGGAGACTTTTACTTATTGTTAGCCTTACTCTGAAAGTATTCAAACATCATTTGAACTAATTTGATGTTTTGTCTACACTCAATTCAAGTTGACACGTTTATGTGTTAACCCATAGGTGRCTAATAGAATTAAATGAATTATTTTCACAATTGTGCACGCTATGCGTGCCTAGCTAAAACTTGCACAAAAATACTGCTGCTTATATTCAAATTAGACTTTTTTTTTATTTCATTGTAATTGTTATGAAAATTGTGAATTTAGTTGGAGTATTCAATTATATGTTTCTCTTTTTGAATTTTCCATTAATGTTATTTTACATTATTTTGTTTTTGGTAATGAATTTTTGAATTTTTTATTAGGTGATTTTAAACCTTTTTTATTATATATGCAAATTATAAATAAGAGGGAAATGTATGGAGAAACATGACAGGTTAATTTATATTATCAAAGGGTGTATGTATATGAGAACAATTTCTATAGGGCAATATCGTAGCCCAGCCCGGGCTTTTATAATAGAGTCAAGCTTGTACTCTATAATAGATATTGTACATATCGTACCGACTTCAATAATAAGAAAAATATTGTTACTTTCTAAGTGAGATAATGATAAAATCCAATTTAATTAATTTAATTTTATTTTTAATTTTTTTCTTTTAGACTTAAGTTGCTAATATAATAAACCTACCCCAAACACACAACTGATAATGACCTCTTATGAAACACCCTCCACACATATCAATCTTTCTCTCACAAGACAATGTATTTCTCTTTCTCCACACTATCAATCTTCTCCTCACAATGACGAAGATCCTGATAATATATCAAGCTTGATGTGGATCACATACATATGTCATCCTAAACAATATCATAACAATAAACATTAAAATAAAAGAAGAGGAAAAAGGATGGAGGAAATAATAAATGCTAAGGCCTCTTGTATGTACTAATGAGAGCTATTAGTCCTTGTTGTGATCAACACACATACAAGGCTTGTATTCGTAAGCTTTTTCCTTAATACATATCTTTAATTATTTCTAAAATTCAATTACATTTTATTAGCATAATTTATTGTCTTCTCAGTAAAGCATGTTTAGTCCGATACAGTCTAATTTAAGACGACTCAAATTGACACATTTTAGTTGGCCTATTAAAAAAGATGTCATTTAAGACTCTCCAAGTCTCGCTCATATTTAACATTTTAGCTTTAAGAATCACTTTATTCTTGTCATAGCATATATTATTAATTTTGTTTCATACTTGTCAACATATAAACAATGTTGAAACCATTATAAAAATATAATGCTTAGCTTATTCCGTTTCTTTTAACAGCAATTCGATTTTGTCCACGTAATTTAAGGAGGAGAATTTGGGTGTAGAGAGCAGTAGGAAGTGATTCATAATATAAAATTAAAAATATTATTTTGTCGATTTCTTGTAAATCCTTGTAAAAAAACAAAAATGAATATAGAGTATTATTATTCCTTGTAATTCCTTACAGAAATAAGACTTTTAATATTTTTATTATTTTCTTTTATTAAATTACAGCATATTTTAATCATAAATATTTTCTAATCTTCTATTATTTCACGAAGTTGCATTATTATATCATGCAAATCTTATATGGACACATGGCGAATTCTTAGAGAAGCACATTTTAAATAATATTATTTATTTATAGAAACTCCGCTGGTGAGTTTCTTCTGCTAGTCCCAAGCCTGATAAAAGGTGATATGTTGGGTATTATTACTTCTTCACCATGTTCCCATTGCTTTTTCATAGCATTCTCGCTCGACATTCCTGATCAATTTTTCCATTTGATGTTATGCTTGGTTGAAGTGTTGTTGTTCCTATATTTTTTAGATACAAAGCTTTAAATTATGCTAGGAATCGCCTGGAGCGTAATTTGCTTGTTGGAAGGTCAAAGCTATCAAGGTCATTTTTGTGTTGATTGAGTCTCATACCTGAGTGGTTTCCACATACTGATGGTTTTACACTTGGTACTTAGAAGATTTTTGGAGGTGTTAAGTTGGAAAAAGTGCTACATCGCACCCGGGGTGGTTTCCATATACCGACTGTGTGAGCATGTGATACTTAGTGAAGATTGAGCAACGATTCCAAACCCGGTGGGTTTCCAGATACTCGGCCAGGTCTAGAACACACTTGGGTCTCCATATAAGATCAAGAATTGAAGTTGCACATCTCGGTCATGTTCCACAAACCAACCGAGTCTCCTTTGACTTAGAAATTTGGAGCTTCAGAATTCTGCTAAGTTGTTGTAGAACCCAAAAGTGTCTCCAAATTGAATAATGTTGATGAAAAGCAGACATTTTGGAATAGATTGATTCCAAAAGTTTGACAAAACCCATAACACACCCCATGTTGCACAAAGTCGGATAAAGTTGAGTTTGAAATCAATGTCGAGGGCCCAATAATAGGACGGAATATTTATTTTAATTTTTAGGCCATTTTCTTAGAACATTTTTTTGAATTATTTATAAAGGTCATTTCTAAGATTTTTCATTATCATATTATTCCTCTCATTTTTTTGAGTTCGCCAATATTTTTAAATAGTTTTTCTAGTTTTCCTATGATTTTCTATGATTTTTATAAGTTTGCGAATTAATTTTCTAAAATAAATACTTCATCCGTAACAGGTTAGTTGCTTCACTTTGTGAAGTACGATTTTTGAGGCAAAATTTTAATAGTGGTGAGGTGTAAGTGGGGACCAAAAAAAAGAGAAAATAGTATTAAAGTATGTGTATTGATAAATATTTTAATAAAGTAGGTGTAGAAAAAATAGTAATTTAATTGTGGTCCCCACATAAAAGAGAGAAAAATGTGTATTTTATTAGTGGTCCCCACTCCAAAAAAGGAAAGAATCCAAAGTGATGCATCAAATGTGAAACTGTCGTTTTAAGAAACCGATGCAACTAACCTGTTACGGAGGAAGTGAATTCAGAAATTCTAAGAGAAATTCATAAAATTCAGAAATAATCCGGAATATTTTAAAAGGTTAACCTTGAGCTCCAAGCAAGCCAAAATCGAATAAATGATGTTCCCGGATCATAGATAAGTCCCTCCACCTAGACAACTTTGTCATGTCTTTTTTCCTTTCGAGTTTATGTCATTAGGACTGTAATCAATAAAAGTTTCATTTTTCATTCTCTTTCTAACCTCTATATATATAGTATGCACTACTAACTTTAATGGAACCAAACTAACTGGAAGAGTAGATCTCAGAATCAAATTAATTAATAAACAACATTGCCAAGAGAGACCATCTTTCTTAAGTTCCGCAAAAAATCATTCCTTCCCCATCACTTGTATTCATTCAATCCCTTACAACCCTTTGAGTCCTAAACACTTTCATTCAATATATATTTCTTTCATCACCCGCATCTACCTAACCCTTGGGAATTCAAATGGTGCGTAGGAAAAGACATGTTCAAAAACAAGTAAGATCRAAAGTGCAAAAAAATGAAAAGAAAATCAAATTCACATTTCATAGTGCAAATTAAAGTTCAATTCAAAATRCAAGTTCAAATCTATGTTCAAATGCAAAAATAAAAAAAGCACACTGCACACCATGGGGGGCTACATCGGGAATTTTAAGTCTTTTCCCTTTTTTTCCTTACTCTTAACTATAGCCTCACATTACATCCACAAAGCRCTCTCACACAAYGCATTGTCCAATAAATCATCAACAAGTAAGAACTACGACGGTTTGATTCCAAAAGGATACGTAGGAAGCCTCTCCTCAAGGTCCGACTTAATACCCAATAACAAGTCCACTCTTCTAGTTGGTTTGACTCTGATCCCTTAACTTTGGTAGTACAAATTCCTAGCATAGAACTCGACATAGACTCGAGCATGAACCAGTATCATGTAGCCAACCACATTAATTCCCCATCCACTCACCTCTAGTCACAAATTCTAGCCTTTTCTTTTCTTGAACCTTTAYCCTATTCTTTCACACACCTTGAGGGACTCTCCTCAACTCTTCCTTAAGCTATCACATAGCAGTAGACTCCATGCGTTCTCCTCGAAGCATCTCGCTTTTCACTTGCTCGCTCCTCGCACAGTCGATTAACTCAAGTCACAGATTCTAGCAACTCCAAATCACGTCCCAAAACCTCATACCTTACCGTTACCACCACACGAGGAACAGCTAAAGTTCGAACCAATGACTCCACAATTTTGTCTGGCTTGACTAACATCATAACTCTTTGCCCATTGGACATAAACTCAACCTCGATCTAGCAAGGAAGGTCACAAAAGCATGGCCAAGAGAGGGGTTCACATCACTAAAATCTAACGCTTATCATCACCATAAACTAAAGCTTTTTCATACAAACCAAAACCCCATGGATGGAGGGCTCACTTGTGATACAAGCATCGTCAGAATGGGGGCACTTTGAAACGACTTCATCCACACACTTTTAAAAAACAATCTTAAGATTAGTTCCTATTTCCTTGGTCATGCTCATGCGTAGAATAGACTTGCATTACACATATTAGTCATTGCAACACAATTCATCCAGCACATCATGCTACATACATCATCATACATACATCCATACATAAAGCATCTCGCAAAAACACTTTGCATAGAACACATCTGCATAACACACTATGGAAACACATTACAACATTGTACATTGACATTGCATATAGCACCACCTCACACAAGGCTAGGGCCACTTATTTTGAGTAATCAAAACTGCCTATATGGCATTCACATCTACATGAAATTGCCCTCTTTTCTACAAAAGCCTATACAGCATATTCATCGCTATAACATGATTACTTTTTTTGGTAATAAAGGGGATCTATTCACACAAAAGGTTCAAATTACATCAAGAATGCTTCTAGGTCAAAAAGAGATCCCTACTAGGTACGTAGCTCTAAAATAAAAGCATTCAACACCCAAGCAGACAGACCTGCCAAGCTAAAAGCTTACAATTGTCAAATCAGTTCCTTAAATACAATCTTTTACAATCCCTTTAACACATAAACATCAATTATGTCTAAGTAAAAATTTGACTTTCATATGAGTGTTGTGATCCACTGTAGGAACCTGTTGCAGCCATAAGGACTAATTTCTCTTATTGCTTGCCATATGTGATATATGAAGGTATGCAACAGATAGCATGACAACAACTATTTACTAGGCAGTATGGCATTCACATGGCCATCTTTTCCTTAACCTATGCACCAACAATCACATTTGGTGCAGTCCAGGGAAGTCCCTACCAGCATCCAAAACAACCTGCCATAAATTTTATTGCTCAAAATGCAACCAAAGAAAAATGGGTGTGATACTTCAAAATTCTGAGTGCACAAACGACCCTAATCTGGATGTCCTATAATCCTATGATGGAAAAGTCTACACTCTCATACGGAAGTCTACTTAAAATAGCAAGCCACCTAGCAGTAATTTGTGCTTGGTGCACATTAGAATTTGCTTCGCAAAATAGAAAAATAGATATAACAATGGACTTGCTTCTCAAGTGAAATGCTGTAATGTCATGGCTGAGCACATCCCGCAATCGACATTGAATTAATCTTCTTAAGCTTCCTCTTTTTGTCTTGCCAGAGCAACTCTTCCAGATCAGCTAGCAGAAATAGCGAGGTTTATTAATCCCTCTCCAATTGGTCCCTTTAATTGTCAGACCGAGTGTACCCATCGTAACCCAAAGTGGTGTTTTTTACTGTGCAATCTGCCAAATGAGATTCTCCAACAGCCAAAGTATTCCAAAGTCCAAATCTAATCTCAAGCCCACCAAACTCTCTTTGCATTGCATATGCCTGATTGCCAGTCTACCTCCTGCAATTGAAGTTTATTTATGACTGAACAGGCTCCCGCCTGGGTCGTTGGAACTGTTATAACCAAAAGGGAGGGTTGCAAGATATCTATTTGTAAAACCTTAACGTATTCACTACAAGTAGGTAACGTGTGCAAGAAAGGGTCGAACCACAAAGGAAGTGCTTGGGAAAGTGCTGGAGTAAGCCAACTTAAAAGTTTGGGGGTTAAACTAGATTTTTGATTGGAAATACCTAAAACTAGAAGTAAACTTGGGAATATAAACGATTTGAATCGAAAATCTCACAAAACCTTAGGAAGCATCAGCTTGCCCAATTGTAGGGTTATCGCGCACCGCCTTAGGGGGGCGTGACCTCACTTCAGTGTCATGGAATTGAGCCATGGAAATCCGCTGTGAATGCGTTGGGGTTGTGTCGTCGAATTGAGGGGATCGCCACCGTGCCTATATTAGGTTATTCACGGACGCCCGAAATAACATTGGTGCCAAACTAGTGGCCCCACAAAATAGGTCCAGTAACAAGGTGTGGGTCGGGGACATGGTAGGATTGAATCAGTAACCCAATCCGCCCGCATGTAGCGGCCTCTAATCGGTCTCATTGTAGTTCATGAGTGATAACAATTGAATTCAAAGAGCCTATTGAATGTATCTTGAAAGCGCACTAATTACTAGGTGGGTTGCTAATTATGTACAAACCAAGACTTCTACAATGGACAAGGCGATCATTTGATTGTTAGTCATATTAAATAAGGTGCCTAGAAACGGTCGTCCATGATTATCTGACATTAATGTGACAAGCAATTGAATCCGGTCTTGCTTAAGCAGTATATACAAGAGTGATAGAATATATATATATACAAGACATGAAAACAAGGTTAGTAGGCATGATAATATATATGTATGTCATTCTCACCTTGTCTCTACAAATAACAACAATGCGTTAAAGCAAAAACAAAAGAAACGTCCTTTGATCGAATTGCTAATCAAGACAAAGAAACATGTTAGTATTGACAATAACGATATGCATAAATAATGAATTGTGACAAGATGATGACAATAATAATAAGTGTTAATGAAAAGAATGAAACCAAAAAACCATGAAACATTGAAAATATAGAAAATCCTACATATTTACATGAAACGATTAAAAAGCGAGTTTTCTACATTGTTTAAATTGAATTAAAACTCATAATAATGGTTAATCAATTAAGAGAGACAAAAGGATTAAAAAAGAGTGAAAAATATGTTTTTGGTGAGTAATCTCAGATTATACCTCTTTTTTCGCTTGTTGATTCGAAAGAGAAATCGATGCTTTGAATTAAAAACGAATGTGTAATGTGTTTAGAGTGTTCTAGAGAGAGAGAGAGAGAGAGAGAGGAGAGTAGACGTATGTCTCGGAGAGTGTGGTCTCGGGAAGTGTGTCTCGGACTGAGCAAGGCAGGGTGTATTTATAGGCACGAGGCAAAAACGAGGATAAAAACCCTGCGTATATACGCTACAGAGGAGCGTATATATTGCGCTGCCTTCCTGCGTATATACGCTCATTTGTAGCGATATACGCTGCAAATTTGCTCAAAATTTGGAAATTGGAAGCTGCGTATATACGCTTGCTATGGTGCGTATATACGCTCATGATCAGCGTATATACGCTCCATTTCTGCGTATATACGCTCCATTTCTGCGTATATAATTTTCCAAAAATCTGAAATATTTTCAATTCGGAATAAATCTTTGCCATATGTCTGATTTCTAAGATTGCGGATTATTCTGGACGCCTCTTTCGCAGAAAGTACGTTTCTAGAACATTCCGCGTATTTTCTAATTATTCATGTGTATTTCCTGCGTATTCTGTGTATTAACATTGCAAATTCATAGAAAATCATAGAAAAATCAGAAAAATATTTAAAAATACTGGCGGATTCAGAAAAGTGACGAACATGATGAAAACAAAAGCATGAGAATCGCCAGCGTAACTTGTTTGAAAACCTTTGAGAAAACGAAAGAAAATTTTTGCCTTGTATTTGACCTTTGCTCAATAGTTCCGAGTACGACCTCACGTATTTCAACTTTTGTGAGTTCAAAGCATCTTTGTCTGAGTATCGAAACAATCGCGAGAAACGCGGATAGGTTTCATCAACGGATTACTCATTTGGGGAGACATTTTCAGGTGTCTACAGAAAGACCCCCACTTTGAACTTGAGTCTGGGAGGACGATGGTCTCGTAAGACGAAAGTCAAGAAATTCGATTCGGGACGGAGAGCAACTCAAGACGTTAACGACCCTGAGTTAACCCTTTTCGGCCGGTACCCGCAAGAACAAGGTTAGTTTTACCTGTAGCCGTGTCCCCGTCGGTCTGAGTCCTCGAGCGTCATTCTTCGTCGTGACTGGGAGAAAGCAGACCGCATTCCTCATGCTTTCGCGAAAAAATGAGCATTGACTTTGAAAATGATAGCCCTAATCACGGATTAAAGGACTACCTTGGTGACGACAAGGTCGTTTTATGTCTAGCGAAATTTGCATGCAATGTTGACCTGTAAATTGTGGACTGTGATATTGAGAAGGAGCAAGATGTCTTGAATTAGATATCGAAAGAGTCTTTGAAGTTCGAAAGGAGCCTTGTCTAGCTGGTTCTAAGACATGAATTTGAAGAGTCATTGAATTTGAGGGGGTGCCTTGTCCTAGGTCTGGTTCAAGAACATGATCTGAGAGAGTCTTGTCTAGGTCTGGTGTCTAAGACATGTTTTGAGAAGTGCTTGTCTAGGTCCTGGATTCTAAGACATGATTTGAAGAGCTTTTGAAAGAGTTCTTGTCTAGGTCTGGTTGAGAACATGATTTGAAAGTGTCTTTGTCTAGGTCTGGATTCTAGAACAATGAATTTGAATGACTGCTTTGAATTTGAATGTAGGCATTGTTTTGGCCTAATGCTAGAAGCGAGTAAGTGTGACTAAGTCTGGATTGAGGTCGTCAGCAAATAAGTTGGTTCATAATGCAGGGCAACTTGAAATTGAAATGTGTCAACTGGTAATTGGAAGGAGAGATGTCCTAGTTGTTTAGGTTAATCACCTCGAGGGTGACTGGTCTGGTTTTAGATGCCCCTAGTTTTGAAAGGATCGGTACTGGTCTGGTTCGAACCGAAAAGTGAACATATCTAAGTCTGGTTTTAAGACATAAAAGGACGATACTAGAGTCTAAATCCTAGTACAAGCTGCCAATTGAAGAGTGTCATTTGAAGAGTAACGTAGAGAAAGGTGACATTGGACGAGAAGTGGGTTATACATTGGCGAGACAGTGACTTTGATTGGAAAGTAGACAGTGTCCAAAAAGTGATTTTTCAGGTTTCCACTTGATAGCAAAAGATGAACACGTAATAGGGTGCCTTAAGAGACAAGAAGCCACCCAACTGGAATATTAAAGGGCCATGATGGCGCGAGCCCCCCAAGCGAGGTTGAGACAATGGTAGCTTTACTGGCTTAGAGTCACATAGGAAGGTGGATATGATTGATATGGATGAGTTCCCACAACAAGATGTACTAAAGCCAAAGGTTCAGGTTGGCTTTACTTCTTTGGATTGAGTAATGAGTCTTGAAGGTGACAAAGAATAGGCTATGGTTCGAGAAATAATAAAGGGTAAATTCGTGGCTAAGGGTCAATGATGTGGCTTAGATGCTGGGGTGGCTAATGATGTTGGTTAAAATATGAGTCCTATGTCAGGTTTCGTAGAGCTGGCAAACCATTTATCAAATTCTTAGCAAGTCAAAAGCAACTCAAAGCCTCAAACGATTTTAAATGTAGATGCGGTCGAACTCGAGAAGAGGCTTCCTACGTATCCTTTACGGAATCAGACCAGTAGTCTGATGATGATTTTGAACAATGCCTCGTGTGAGAGGGATTTGGTGTTGATAAATGTAGGGGGGCTATGGTTTGAGGGTTGAAAAAGGCTTGAATGATTACGAAGTGACCCACGGTGCGACAGTGTGCTTTTTAGACTTTTTGCTTTATTTGATCTGGGCTTGTTGGATTTTTGACATGACTTGCATTTTGGAAAGACTTTTTGTATTGAACTTTGATTTTTGCTCTCTTTTTTTTCTTTTTTCTTTTGCCCATGTTACTTTTTCGTTTTCTTTCTTTTGCGCGTTCGTTTCCTCACCGCTAATGACTTGAAAACAGTTTGGTTCCTAAAGGGTTAGGTAGATTGTGGGTGGAATGAAGAAAGATATGCTAATGATAGTGTTTGTGGCTCAAAGGTTGCAGAGGGATTTTGATTTGATGTGAAAAGGGTATGGGAAGGGAGGGGTCATTTTGTGGAGGCTGTGAAAGAAGGCCCTCTTGGGCATTGTTAAGTTACATAATTAAATCAGTATTAGATTAAAACCAATTGTGGCCAATGAGTGTTGAGACTTGCCAAATAGAATTTAGAAATAATATTGGCGAAAACAAATGAATCATTTTATTGCTGAATGAAAAACTGAAAGTACAAGGCTTTATTTTAAAAGACTACATAGAATCTCAATAAGACAGTGAATTGTAAAAGATTAGATGGCTTGGACAGGACTGCTATACCAATCTGGAGAAGACCGCGCAGATCGATGACCACGCCTTGGGGTGATCATGGTTTAGCAAGTGGGCTGGTGTGAATGTTGATTCTTATCCTTCGCGCGCTGGAGGGACTTGGGACGACCATCTTCAACCATGTCTTTGAAATCCTATGCTTCAAAAACGATGCATAATTCTCGTGGTTGTGACCCC
>SNQN01001178.1:0-39040 GCA_008642245.1 Bassia scoparia | reverse complement strand
AAAACAGAGAGAGATTCGTCAAATTCTAGTGCACAAACGACCCTAATCTGAGTTCCTATAAATCCTATGATGGAAAAGTCTACACCTCATACGGAAGTCTACTTAAAATATGCAAGCCACCTTAGCAGACATTTGTGCTTTGGTGCATCATTAGAATTTGCTTCCAAAAAATAATAAAGAAAAAAAAATTAGATATTTAAACAATGGACTTGCTTCTCAAGTGAAATGTGTAAAGTGTCATGCTGAGCACATCCGCAACGACATTGAATTAATCCTTCTTAAGCTTCCTTTTTGTCTTGCAGAGCAATCTTTCCAGATCTAGCTAGCAGAAATAGGCAGGTTTTTAAATCCTCCCAATGTGGTCCCTTTAATGTAACACGAGTGTATGCCCCATGTAACCCAAAGTGTGTGTTTTTACTGTGCAATCTGCCAAATGAGTTCTCCAACAGCCATAAGTATTCCAAAGTCAAATCTTAATCTCCAAGTCCACCAAACTTCTTTGCATTGCATATGCTGATTCCAGTCCTACCTTCCTGCATTGAAGTTTATTTATACTTGAACAGGCTCCCGCCTGGGTCGTTGGAGACTTATACCAAAAGGAGGGTTGCAAGATACTATTTGTAAAACCGTTAACGTATTCACTACAAGCTAAGTGTAGTGCAAGAAAGGGTCGAACTCACAAAGGAAGGCTTGGAAAGTGCTGGAGTAAGCCAACTAAAGTTTGGGGTTAAACTATGATTTTTGATTGGAAAATACCTAAAAACTAGAGTAAACTTGGGAATTAAACGATTTGAACGAAAATTTCACAAACACTTAGGAACATCAGCTTGCCAATGTGGGTTCGCCCCGCCTTAGGGGGGCGTGACCTCACCTTCCAGTGTCCATGGAATTTGAGCCATGGAAATCCGCTGAGTGAACTGCGTTGGGTGTTTGTCGTCCGAATTTGAGGGGAGATCGCCACGTGGCCTATAATAGGTTATTCACGGACGCCCGAATAACTTGGTGCCAAAATCTAGTGGCCCAACAAAATGGTCCAGTAACTCAAGGTGTGGGTCGGGGACAAATTGGTACGGGATTGAATGCAGTAACCAATCCGTCCCGCATTAGCGGCCGTCTAATCGGTCTCATTGTAGTTCATGTAGTGATAACAATTGAATTCAAAGAGCCTATGAATGATCTTGAAAGCGGCATATCTAATTACTAGGTGGGTTTGTCTAATTATGTACAAACCAAAGACTTCTACAATGGACAAGGGCGACTCATTTGATTTGTTAGTCATTAATTAATAAGGTGCCTATGAACACGGTCGTCCATGATTATTCTGACATTAATGTGACAAGCAATTGTAATTCCGGTTCTTGCCTAAGCCAGTATATACAAGAGTGATAGAATATCATATATATACAAGACATGAAAAATCAAAGGTTGTAGGGCATGATAAGTATATATGTATGTCATTGCTCACCTTGTTCTACAAATAACAAATGTCGTTAAGCAAAAAACAAAAAAAACGTCCTCTTGATCGATATTGCTAACAAAGACAAAGAAACATGTTGTAGTATTTGACATAACGATTATGTCATTAAATAATGATTGTGACAAGATGATTGACAATAATAATAAGTGTTAATGAAAAGAATGGAAACGCAAAAACCATGAAAACATTGAAATATAAAGAAAATTCCTATACATATTTACATGAAACGATTAAAAAAGGAGTTTTTCTACTATGTTTAATTGAATAAAACTCATAAGTAATGGTAATCAAATTAAGAGAAGACAAAGAGAATTAAAAAAGAGTGAAAAATTATGTTTTTGGTGGAGTATACTCAGAATCATATACCTCTTTTTTCGCTTGTTGATTCGAAATGAGGAATACGATGCTTTGAATAAAAACGAATGTGTAATGTGTTGTTTAGAGTGTTCTAGAGAGAGAGAGAGAGAGAGAGAGTAGACGTATGTCTCGGGAAGTGTGATTCGGGAAGTGTGTCTCGGCACTGTAGCAAGGCAGGGTGTATTTATATGGCACGAGGCAAAAAACGAGGATATAGAAACCCTGCGTATATTAGCGCTGACAATGATGGAGCGTATATATTACGCTGCCTTCCTGCGTATATACTGCTCATTTGTAGCGTAGTATACGCTGCAAAATTTGCTCAAAATTTGGAAATTGGAAGCTGGCGTAGTATACGCTGCTATGGTGCGTATATAACGCTCACTGATCAGCGTAGATAACGGCTCTCATTTCTGCGGTATATACGCTCCATTCCTTGCGATATAATTTTCCAAAAATCTTGAAAATATTTCAATTCGGAAATAAATTTTGCCATATGTCTGGATTTCTAAGATTAGCCGGATTATTCGTGGAACGCGCTCATTTCGCAGAAAGGTAACGTTTCTAGAACATTCCGGTTTTTGCTAATTATTCATTTGTATTTACTGCGTATTCGTGTATTAACATTGCAAAATTCATAGAAAATCATAGGAAAAATCAAAGAAAAATAATTTAAAAACGTACTGGCGGAATATTCAGAAAAATGTGACGAACTGAATGAAAACAAAAAGCATGAGAATCGCCGCGTAACTATTGTTTGAAAACCTTCTGAGAAAACGAAAAGAAATATTTTGCTCTTGTAGTTGACCTTTGCTCAATAGTTCGAGTAGACCTCACGTATTTCAACTTTTGTGAGTTCAAAGCATCTTTAGTCTGAGTTCGAAACAATCGGCGAGAACGCGGTAAGTGTCTCATCACGGTGTTCTATGTACTCATTTGGGGAGAACATAGGTGTCTACAGAAGCCCACTTTGAACTTGAGTCTGGAGAGGACGATGGTCTCGTAAGACTGAAAGTCAAAGATATCGATCGGCGAGGAGAGCAACTCAAGACGTCTACGACCCTGAGTTACCCTTTTCGCCGGTACCCAAGAACAAGGTTAGTTTTAACCTGTAGCCGTGTCCCGTGCGAGTCTGAGTCCTCGAGCGGATCATTCTTCGTCGTGACTGGGAGAAAGTGCAGACCGCATTCCCATGCTTTCCCGAAAAAATGAGCATTGACTTTGAAAATGATAGCCCTAATCAGGATTAAAGGACTACTTGGTGACGACAAGGTCGTTTTTATGTCTAGCGAAATTTGCATGCAATGTTGACCTGTAACTTGGTGGACCTGTGATATTGAGAAGGAGCAAGATAGTCATTGAATTAGATCGAAAGAGTCTTTGAAGTTCGAAAGGGCCTTGTCTAGTGCTGGTTCTAAGGACATTGATTGAAGAGTCGATTGAATTTGAGGGGGTCTTGTCTAGGTCTGGTTCAAGAACATGATTTGAGAGAGTCTTGTCTAGGTCGGTTCTAGACAATGTTTGAACAGTGTCCTGTCTAGGTCCGATTCTAAGACATGATTTGAAGAGTTTTGAAAGAGGTTCTTGTCTAGGTCTGGTTAGACATGATTTGAAAGTGTCTTTGTCTAGGTCTGATTCTAGACATGAATTTGAATATGACCTTTGAATTTGAATGAGGCATTGTTTTGGCCTAATGCTAGAGGCGAGTAAGTGTGACGTAAGTCTGGATTGAGGTCGAGCCATAAGTCTGGTTTAATGCTAAGGCAATCTTGAAATTGAATGTGTCAACTGGTAATTGGAAAGGAGAGATGTCCTATGTGTTCAGGATTTAGGATCACCTCGAGGGTGACATAGGTCCTGGTTTTAATGCCCCTAGTTTTGAAGGATCGGTACGGTCTGGTTCGAAACCGAAAAGTGACAATATCTAAGTCGGTTTTAAGACATAAAAGGACGATACTAGAGTCTAATCCTAGACCCAAGTGCCAATTGAAGAGTGTCATTTGAAGAGTGACTAGAGAAAGGTGACATTTGGACAGACGTAGGGTTAACATTGGCGAGACAGTGACTTTGATTGGAAAGAGACAGTGTCCAAAAGTGATTTCAGGATTTCCACTTGATAGCAAAAGATTGAACACGTAATAGGGCCTTAAGAGACAAGAAGCTCCCAACTGAAAATTAAAAGGGCCATGATGGGACGAGCCCCCCAGCGAGGCTTGAGACAAGTGTAGTTTACGGCTTAGAGTCACATAGGGAGGTGGATAATGATATGGAATGAGTTCACCCACAACAAGATGTACTAAACCAAAGGTCAGGTTGGCTTTACTCTTTGGGATTGAGTCAATGAGTCGCTTGAAGGTGACCAAGAATAGGCTATGGTTCGAGAAATAAAAAAGGGTAAATTCGTGGCTAAGGGTCAATGATGTGGCTTAGATGCTGGGATGGCTAATGATGTTGGTTCAAAATATGAGTCTATGTCAGGTTTCTAGACTGGCAAAACCATTATCAAATTCTTAGCAAGTCAAAAGCACTCAAAGGCTCAAACGATTTTAAATGTAATGCGGTCGGAACCTCGAGAAGAGGCTTCCTACGTATCCTTTACGAATCAGACCACGTAGTTTCTGATGATGATTTGAACAATGCTCGTGTGAGAGGGATTTGTGTTGATAATGTGGGGGGGCTATGGTTTGAGGGTTGAAAAAGGCTGATGATTACGAAGTGACCCCACGGTGCGCAGTGTGCTTTTAGGACTTTTGCTTTTATTGACTGGGCTTGTTGGATTTTGACATTAGACTTGCGATTTTGAAAAGACTTTTGTATTGAACTTTGATTTTTGCTCTCTTTTTTTCTTTTTTCTTTTGCCCATGTTACTTTTTCTTTTCTTTCTTTTGCGCGTGTCTTCCTACGCAGGAAACACGATTTGGTCCAAAGGGTAGGTAGATGTGGGTGAATGAAGAAAGATAGGCTAATGATAGTGTTTTGTGGCTCAAAAGGTTGCAAGGGATTTGATTTGATGTGAAAAGGGTATGGAAGGGAGGGGTCATTTTGTGGAGGCTGTGAAAGAAGGCCTCTCTTGGGCATTGTTCAAATTAATAATTAAATCAGTATTAGATTAAACAATTGTGGCCAATGAGTGTTGAGACTTGCAATAGAATTTAGAAATAATATTGGCCAAAGACAAATGAATCATTTTATTGCTGAATGAAAAACTGAAAGTACAAGGCTATTTTAAAAGACTACATAAGACTCAAAAGACAGTGAATTGAAAAATTAGATAGGCTTGGACTAGGACTCTATGACCAATCTGGAGAAGACCGCGCAGATCGATGACCACGCCTTGGGGTGACTCATGGTTTAGCAAGTGGGGCTGGTGTGAATGTTGAATCTTATACTTCGCCGCTGGAGGGACTGGGAGCGACCATCTTCAACCATGTCTTGAATATCCTATGCTTCAAATAACGATTGCAATTCTCAGGGTTGTGACCCCTATGCTTGGTGGAACTGCTAATAAGCATTGGGATTCATCTTAGATTTCTTGTCATCTGAAGGATCTGGAGTGGGTCCAATTAGGAGCAAGTGCGACCTTTGGCACTTAATCTATACAAAGGCCTGCTCAGAAGTCTATGCCAATTGAGGAAAAAATGTCGTTGGTGGTCCTCGAGGCCTGTGTTAAAAAGAGCGCGAGGTGTTAGGAAGAGTTGCTATGGGTGGAGTCGGCTGACGTTGATCAGGTGTTGGAATAAGAGGAGCCACTTTCTTTTAAAACTCCACCGTGATGGGAGGACTTCTGGGCTTGAACGCATCTCCTTCAACTGGAGGCAACCTTGTAGAGCCAGTAAATGAATCATGGGTTTTGAAACTTGAGTGCTCTGATACTTGGGCTGAAGTTCTTGATGACCATTGCGAGACTGATCTTCTCATTCGGTCGGATTGGTCATCTGAGCGGCTTTCTCCTCCATATTGAGAAAGTAGAGAATTTCTCTCTCACTTGCTTGGATGCCCTTAGTTCACGGAGACGCGATGGAGTGGGAATTGTACTGTACTGCTTTAGAGAAGCAGTTGTTTGATATATCCAATTCATCGAGCTTCTTTGAATTCAGGGTCCTTAAACACCTGGATGGATGGCTTTCCAAATAATAGGGAGCACCGAGTGAATAGTGCTTTTGCCTCACTTCTTGGGAAGACCATTGAGATATTGAAAAGTGGGAGGGGTCTTCGGGTCCTTCAGTCGGCCGTGAACTTGGGCAAATCAGTGAATGAAACTGATCTTAGGAAAGCTGGCCCTTAATCTCATAATCAGCAAACACGAGGCGGCTTGAAACTGAATTTCCGGAATTCTCTTGACCAACCTGTTCTATTTGCCCACGCTTTTTTGTTCCGTCTCAGTCTTCGGAGAGGGAGATGGTGTCTCTAGCATCAGTCTTCTCTGCCCCGTCAGACTGGCGAGAGGCTTTTTCTGGGTCCTCTTTTCTTTCAGCCTGCCCAATGCTTTGTTCGTGGAAGCACCAAAGGGCGAGAATTCACCAGCAGACTTCGAGCTTTTTCTTAGAAGACGCATAAAGCTGTTGTCGAATGTTGCCATGGAAGTGTCTTGGTGATACAGGAGCGCGTCGGGTTTGGCTTCTGTTACTTCTTCTTAGCCCCAGAAAGACAAGTGCGAGCTTTGCTATCTTGCTGAACATAAGGAATTACACTAAGACCAGAACACAAAGATTGCGTCTACTTGAAACTCTAGGAAATACCTACACTCCGTCTTGAGGTTCCTGGACTAACGGACTGAACTCGAAAGTAGACTTGAATGGGCAGACTAAATCTGATTAAGGTGCTAGACCGAAAGATCGAACCTAAGATGGGCCATTTCAGAATATAAGACCTTTGTAAGACCTACGAGCCACTTGAAATAAATGAGCTAGCCTTGAATCAAAGTTCTAGGTGTTGATCTATGATCGAACCTAGTTGAGTTTTAAGAGTTCTTAGATTGAAGTCGAAGCGAACTAATTCAGATTCAAGGCTGGTGGGTGAACCTAATTCAGATTTAAAGGTTAGGGTTACAGAATTGAATTGAACCTATCAGATTTAAGTGTCCTTGATTAAGATTGAATTGAACCTAATTTAGGTTAAGGTTCAAAGGGTCGAATCTAAGTCAGTGTTAAGACTCTTGGATTTGGAATTCGAACCTAAGTCAGATTCTAGGTCTATGGAGTTTGAAATTGATTTTGAAATGGGCTAATGGATCGTCAAACTTCATGTTTGAACCATAGAATTAAGGGACTGGCTTAGTTGGTGGTTAAGAATTTGAACTGATGAAGAGTCACAAGTTAACAAGCTGATGAAACACAAATCAATTTATCACTTAAGGTAGCAATCTAAGTGAACTATAGGTCGGCTTGGTTAAGTCTGATAGTGTACCATGCCTAAAGTAGAGCGGGTCCAATTTCACCACCACACACTGTGTGAGGTATTGGTCCGAGATACCCTTAATATACACGCATCTAGTAACACGTGCATACGCGCATGGCGGGATAGGACTTACCTTAGCCATGTGATCCATTAACCACATGCAAGACCAAAGTAAAATCCCCCCTTAGTGGATCTGAGCATAGAACATGCCCATATTGAGACCGAAGGTGCTAGGACATGACCCTATTCGAAGGGTCACAATCAAAATTCAATTGATATGAATATGGAACTACAGAATCTTTCAAGTCTGTCCACTCACCAATGGTATTATCCCAGTGAAGTCGCCAAAATCTGTAGGGCTCGCCCCGCCTTAGGGGGCGTGACCTCAGCTTCAGTGTCATGGAATTGAGCCATGGAAATCCGCATGTGAATGCGTTGGGGTGTGTCGTCGAATTGAGGGGATCACCACCGTGCCTATATAGGTATTCACGGACGCCCGAAACATTGGTGCCAAACTAGTGGCCCCACAAATAGGTCCAGTAACCAGGTGTGGGTTCGGGGACATGGTACGGATTGAATCAGTAACCCAATCCGCCCGCATGTACGCCTCTACTCGGTCTCATTGTAGTTCCATGAGTCAAAACAATTGAATTCAAAGAGCCTATATTGAATTGATCTGAAAGCGCACTAATTACTAGTGGGTTGCTATTATGTACAAACCAAGACTTCTACAATGGACAAGGCGATCATTTGATTGTTAGTCAAATTATAATAGGTGCCTAGAAACCGGTCTCCATGATTATCTGACATTAATGTGACAAGCAATTGGAATTCCGGTCTTGCTTAAGCAGTATATACAAGAGTGATAGATAATATATATATATACAAGACATAAACAAAGTTAGTAGGCTATGATAATATATATGTATGTCATTCTCACCTTGTCTCTACAATACACAAATCGTTAAAGCAATAAAACAAAGAACGTCCTTTGATCGAATTGCAAATCAAGACAAAGAAACATGTTAGTAATTGACAATAACGATATGCATAATATGAATTGTGACAAGATGATGACAATATAATAAGTGTTAATGAAAAGAAGTAAAACCAAAAACCATGAAACATTGAAAATATTAGAAAATCCTACATATTTACATGAAACGATTAAAAAGCGAGTTTTACAGTTGTTTAATTGAATTAAAACTCATAATAATGGTTAATCATTAGAGAGACAAAGGATTAAAAAAGAGTGAAAAATTGTTTTGGTGAGTAATCTCAGATTATACCTTTTTTCGTTGTTGATTCGAAAGAGAATCGATGCTTTGAATTAAAAACGAATGTTGTAGTGTTTTAGAGTGTTCTAGGAGAGAGAGAGAGAGAGAGAGAGAGAGGAGAGAGAGTAGAGAGAGCGTATGTCTCGGAAGTGTGTCTCGGGAAGTGTGTCTCGGACTGAGCAAAGGCAAGGGTGTATTTATAGGCACGAGGCAAAAACTGAGGATAGAAAACCCTGCGTATATATGCTACAGAGAGCGATATACGTGCCTATCCTACGTATACGCTCATTAGTAGCGTATATACGCTGCAAATTTGCTCAAAATTTTGGAAATTGAAGCTCGTATATCGCTGCTATGGTGCGTATATACGCCCTGACTGGCAGCGTATATACGCTCCATTTCTGCGTATAACGCTCATTCTGCGTATATAATTTCCAAAAACTGAAATATTTCAATTCGGAATAAATCTTTGCCATATGTCTTCGATTTTCTAAGATTGCGGATTATTCTGGACGCCTCCTTTCGCAGAAAGTACGTTTCTAGAACATTCCGCGTATTTTCTAATTATCATGTTATTTCTGCGTATTCTGTGTATTAACATGCAAATTCATAGAAAATCATAGAAAAATCAGAAAAATAATTTAAAAATACTGCGGATTCAAGAAAAATGTGACGAACATGATGAAAAGAACGAAAAGCATGAGAATCACCAGCGTAACTTGTTTGAAATCCTTTGAGAAAACCGAAAGAAAATATTTTGCCTTGTATTTGACCTTTGCTCAATTAGTCCGATACGACCTCACGTATTTCAACTTTGTGAGTTCAAAGCATTTTCTGAGTCGAAACAATCGGAGACGCGTAGTCTCATCACGGATTTATTCTATGGGGAGACATTTCAGGTGTCTACACCCACCTATATAATGGATATGCATGCCAATAAAAGTGATATCTCAATTCAACATTAAGGTAATTGTAGAATGAGTCTAAGCAAAATGGTTGGAATCATGCTCCCAATCATCCACACTACAAACTTGCTCAAACCAAAGTCCCCTTTAAGATCTCACAAGAATAGTCAAAAATGATTAAACCAATACCCTAAACAACCCCTCCATCCTTGCAAAGGTTGAACAAGGCAAACTCCTCTCTCTCTCTCAAAGTCCTGGGAGGCCAAATCCAAAAACCAAGCAAGATTGAGAAACCACAATATTAGGAACAAGATGTTAGAATGAGATAATTATATCATTTTGGCATCAAGATTATAGTGGGCTCCCTAGCATTCCTAAGTAAATAAACTATCACAAAACATTGTAGGAAGCATGAAACAACAAAAATAGCAAGTAAAGCATGAAAATAGCCATTGAAGCAACAAAAACCAAAACAAAAAATAGGTGTTTACAGAACTTGCTCAATCTAAACCAAATTCAACAAAGCAAAGTGCAAAAGACTCACAAACACTAGGAGATGCTATCTATCAACAAAAATCAAAATGAAAGAAATAAAGAAGACCCCACAAAAACCTAAAATCGAATTATGCAAAAACATGAAGTAAATGAAATTGAAACTGAAAACAAATGCTAGAAATGGAATTACCTCAAAAAATCGAATGAAAAGCATATAAGATTTGAAGAAAATGATTGTGAATTGAGAATCTAAAGCCAAATAAATGTCAAAACACTACAGTTTCTAGTTTGTCTCTCCTAAAACTAAGAACAATGAAAAAGATGAAATGAAATTGTTGAGAGAAAACTAAAACTAGAAATTATGAATAATGTAAATTCTCATTGCTATTCACAACTTACTTCACAACTTACTTACTAACTCACTACTTACTTCTTTTTTTTTCTCCTAAAACTATGTATACAAACTTAATTACAAAGCTTATAATAATTACAACAATGTCATTACTAATTTCCACATGTGCCAATTACTGCTCAAAGGTCAAGTCAACGCTAGTCAAAACGTCAAAAAGTCAACAAATTCGGAGCGACACCTAGGCACGGGCCAATGCGCGGGCTGGCAGGGAAGGCGCGGGCCGAGGTGCAGGCAAGCGGGAGTATGCGCGGGAGATCTCCGGAGATTTGTGCTTACCAAATGAGATTCACATACATCATTTCTACCCCAAGGCTTATGCTTGCTGAAGTGAATTCTCCGGAGGTTTATACTTACAAAAGGAAATTCACATAAACATATCATCCGCCCAAGGTTTATYATTACCGAAAGGAGACCTCTAAGGTTTATGCTTACTGAAAGAGAATCATACACATCCATGCATCTACAACGTCTCTTCTCCTGTAAAGCCAACGATAGCCGTAAGGAGAAAGATCTCCCAAGGATCCAAGCGCTTCTGAGGGAATACAACTGCATGGGGCACTCAACGATAGTCGTAAAACTAACATTTGTTTTGCAGGTACCCGCGAAAAGGGTAACTCAAGATCGCATAACGTTTTCGGCTATCCTCCGTGCTGAATCAAATACTTTGACTTTCGTCTTATGAGAACAAGCTTATCTCCAAACATCGCCAAAGTGGGGGCTTTTGTAGACAACCAAAAGTGTCTCCCGAAATTCAATAGTCGATGGGGAAAAGTGCGACAGTTCGAAATAGATTTGATTCCGGAAATTGGGACAAAATCGATAAACCACAACCATTTGCACAAGTCGAATTAAAWCAGAGTTTGAAATCATATGCCGAGGGCCCAAGAATAGGTGGAATTTTTTTTAATTATTTTCTATATTTAGGCTATATTTCTTAGCAAAATGATTTTTTAGAATTATTTCTAAAGGTCATTTCTAAATTTTTCCACTCTCATTTTTCCGAGTCCGGCAGTAATTTWAAATWTTTTTTCTGATTTTTCTATGAATTTTTATGATTTTTACAAGTTTGCGAAACAATTTTCAAAAATAAATAAAATCAGAAAATTCTAAGAGAAATCCAGAAAAATTCGGAAATGATTTGGAATTTCTAGAAGGTTAACCTTGAGCTCCAAGCAAGKCAAAACTAGATAATGGATAATTCGAGTGACAAATTAGATCCAAAAAAATATAGATGAGCATTTCCTGAAGGAAAGATAGATAAAAGCTAGATCGTATATATGATAGGTTGAGTTGGCATGCCAATTCAGCACCACCGTATATACGAAAAGGGTGAGCATATATAAGAAGGTGATGTGCGTAGATACGAAATCCTCTTTGTATATGCGATTGGGATACCGTACATATGATCCTGATTTTTGCTATCTATCTTTTCAAACGCCTATAAATACATGCTCTCGGTGCTTATTCGAACATCAACGAAAACTAGTATTTGATAAAAGAAAATCTACGGAGTACGTGCAATAAAAAACTCTCCAAAATTTCTCTCTCACACATAAATCACTCACAAAATCCAAGGTTCTTGAATCCGTCGTAACTTTCGGAGTCGTTTCTTTACGAATCTAGGTATAAATTCTAAGGCTATTCAATCAAACTCTCTATCTCTTATTATTAATTTTGATTAATATAATACATTGAGTTTCGTTTTGCTTTTGGTATTCAATCATGTAAATTTATTCATTTTCAATCGTTTTCGACTGATCACAATCGTTTTAATTGTAATTGTCAATGCTCACGATTTCCTTTGTTTTGATAAATGATTCAATTAGAAGCAAAGCTTTTGATACACTAACCTTTGTTTTCGTTTGGGTTGATAGCGATAAATGGTAAGTCGATTTCTGTATATTTGAGTTTCCAATTCTTTTATATTTTTATTCTTGATTCTTATGCATATGACACTTTTGATTGCTTAAACAAGAAAGGAAATTATTTGAATCCRATTAAATTCAGATTAATTGTSGACGATCGGATTATAGGCTCCGAATTAATTTAATTAATTTGAAGTGATCAAAATTATTAGGTTAGGCAGGGGTATATGCATAATAGAAACTCACTTTCATAATAGTTTCTACGGCTAGKTRGCTTTCTAATAAGGATAAAATTATTATGTTGTTGTGTATCCAATGAATTTGATCAAATGAAATTACAATGAGACCAAGTAGATGCTGCTACATGCGGGCGAATTAGGTTAAAGATTCATTCCGTTAGTTGTCTCAAAAACCAATCAGGTTATGGACAAACAGTGAGGCCATTAGTAGCAAATTGGTTTCTGGGTTATCGTGATTAACATGTATAGGCATGTCGGTGATTCCCACACTCGACAACACTATCCCCACGGCGACTACATGTAGGATCTATGAGCAGCCCCAAATAAAAATCGACGTATGGACAACGCCCCGATAAGGGCACAGTCTCAACGACAATTGGATTGTTTCGATTGAGCTCGGTGTGAACAATGGCATTCCAATAAACCAGCACTTTTGACAAAATAGGGACTGTAAAGGTAGAGTAAGAGGGAAGATGGAAAGATATACGACAAAGAGGAAAGATGATAAAGCATCATTCAGAAAGCAAAATGCGGAAAACGAGAAGAATAAAAAAAGGAAAAAAAAATATTGGGATCATGAAAGTCAGTGGCACATGTCAATGCACGTGACAAACTGGTATACCTACTACTATAGGTTACTGGACGTTTAGTTTTGGCGGTATTCGAGTGAATATTGGGATTATTTGAATAATCATTATGATTGTTGCTTTGGAAGCCCGTAATTGTGGATAGTGTAGATTCCAAATTTTCCTTTAAGATTGTAAAAATCAATAATCATGAGATATATAGCCAATATTTTTACCATATACTAAACTATTCATATTATAGTGGTAATAGTAAATATATCACAGGTTGTAAGCATACTTGCATATATAGTTTTTGTAATTCAGTAAATTAATCTAATTCCAATAAGAGGGCCTAACATGCTTATTTTAATTTTGTTCAGAGACCGTATATCACGGTTGTTATCCGTATGTTTGATTTCATATCTTATCTATTCTTCTCCCAAAATGCCTATAATACATGCTCGTGGGTGCTCAGAAGTGAAACATTAACAGAAAATCAATAATGATCACAACGAAATTATCAATATGTAAGTGCAGATTAAGCTTTCAAAATCTCTCCACATAAATCAAGTCACAAAAACATAAATCATTCACACATCCAGTATCTAAATCCGTATTACAAGCAACTATCGAGTCGTTTCTTGCGAATCTTACGGACAAATCTGATGGTCATTCAATCAAAACTCTCTCCTTCTCTCCTTCCTTATCCATTTTGGATTAATATATAAATACTCTTTCCTTTAAATTTCATCATGTAAATTCAATTCGTTTTCAATGTTTGCACTATATCGCAAGTTGTTTCGTACATTGTCAATGCTAACGACTCTCGTTTGTTGTGTATAAGCATTCAATTGGAAGCAAGTTTATACACTAATCTTTGTTTTCCTTTTGTGTGATGCTATACAAGGTAAGTTTAATATCAATATTTGAGTTTTCTATTGTTTGTGCAACAAAATGTTCATGCTTCAATTATTATAATATATATATTATATATATTATATATATATATATCGTATATATATTTCGATCTATTGTTTAGCATGAGACAACATTACTTATTGCTTAACAAGGATCGAAAAATCTGTGAATCATATTTAAATTAAGATTAATTATTAGACTAAACAGTTAGGCACCCTGTATTAATTTGAGTCAATTTGAACGGCGGTGTTCACATAGATAGGCATAAACCAGGTACGCACTATGTGCAATATAAAAACTCACTCTATTATAGATATTCTAAGGCACATAGAGCGCGCTTACCTAAGGTAATTGCTATATGGTTAGTTATTCAATAGATTCTTGATCGAATGGAATTACGGAATAAGGACGGGTAGAGGCCGCCATATTGAGGGCGGATATCAGGTCATAAATTACTTGCCCAAATCTCGTACATCTTCCCCGAACCCGACTGAACTGGCTTAAAGTGATCGAACTATTGGGAGTCTTGAATTGTACCAATGTTTCGCGCATTCCTGCTGTTTAACTTGTTATAGCCACAGAAAACACGAGGTAGTGTGGCGAATTCCCCACTCGACCAAATACCTCCACCGCGAACTTCACGCCTGCAGTATCTGTGGCTTAAGCTCAACGAACGAAATTGACGATGGACGTAGGCCCGAGGAGGGCACACGCCAATACTACCCAATCACCAATCCCTTCGTTGGTGATTCAACACAATCAAATCTCTCAATTTACTCACTCGATGAGTTTACAAGAGTATATGATCGCTTAATATGTTGTGCACTTGTGTYAATGAATTATGCTTGCTTAATCTTAGACAAAGTCTTTTTCTTTCTCTCAAAAATTACTCTTTTATGAATGTGGAGAGAAGTCATAATGTGAGTATGCGTGCTCTGAATATTTATAGCCAAAGGCCTAGTAATTACTTGATGTTGAAAACCCTAAGACATGTAAGATACTCATCCAAATATTCTTACATATTTTTGGAAAGTTACATAAGATATTATTTCATACTTGACAAAATAATATCTCGTTTTGCCTTAATTACAATACAAGTAGTTACCAAATATTCTAAACATAAATCCTCACCAGACCATCTTGAAGTTTCCAAAATTCTTTTTAATAAAACTTTCCAAAAATCTTTTCTTATTGGACAAGATGATCCGAGTTGTGAAAACAATAGAACTGTTTTCCCAAATGGTAGTGTCAAAGAAACCTGACCAACTGGTCTAGTTGTCTTCGACCCTACGAAAGAACTAGCCCTTTGTCATCAATCAATAATACAATCATTCCTTAAAAACATACTCATGCACTTATACAACAAGAAGACTTATTCTAACCCRAGAACTAATCTTCATTGTTCTTCAACTTCTCGAAGCTATCCTTGATTCTTCATTTGCTAACTGGATCTTCCCGAGTCTTCCTTGAAGGAGCTTTCTACTTCAAGAGGTTGAATTRATGTATGCTAACACATATAACACTTTGCACAATATAACTTGTTAGCATACTGTCACTTTCTTACAAGTGACCAAGAACAGTTTCTCAACTATTCAGACCAGCTGTATTCATCAGATCGGTGTACCTATTCTTGCAATTGTTTGTCATCACTTAAAACACTAAGGAACTCAAAAATAAGCAATCAAAATTCTAATAGCTTCTAAACTAGCGACATGTACAAAAGTCTCATCATAATCAATTCCTTCTAGTTGATTATAACCTTGCACCACAAGCCTTGCTTTGTTTTTTAATATTGTACCTAGGTCATCCAATTTTTTTTTGAATACCCATTTTGTACCAAAGACRGTCTTGTCTTTGGGCCTAGGTTTAAGATGCCAAACCTAGTTCCTTTGGAACTGATTTAATTCATCTTGCATTGCTAAAACCTAATCAGGATCAATTAAAGCCATTTTATAGTCAGATGGCTCTATACTAGACAGGAAAGAATAAAAAGCACAAAAGTTTTGCTRAACACTTCTTCTCGTTTGAATCCACTTGTTAATGCTCCCTTAATTTGAWCTGGAGGATGAGAAGATTTGTAACTTTAAAAAGTAAAATCATTTTGTGCTTCTTCATTCTGTAGGGAACCAGTATGATCATGAATCTCTTCTCTTTCTGTGGAACTAGAAGGATTCATGCTCACACTGTTTCCCATAACATTACTTACCTCAGGTTCAGGGGATACTATTTAATCATTGTTAAGCTCATTTGTATCCCTTGAACTCCTTACCTATCTTTCTTCTATGGAACCATCAAGTCCTGGTTCCCTATCTGAATTCTAATTACCTTCTCTAAGTTCTCCACAATCATCATTTGGTGGACCAGTGATGTGGACCTAGATCTGCTTGTAGATCATCTAGAGAAATAGCAGCATGGTTCCCCGTAAATTCCATTAGCCTAATCATTTCATCAGGTTGTACCTACGCAATCTCAAAAGACATGTTAAATTCATCAAAGATGACATGGACACTCTCCTCAACACACAAAGTCCTATTATTGAAGACTCTATATGCTTTGCTTTGAMAAGAATTAATATCCAAGAAAGTTTCCCACATCACTCCTAGGGTCGAATTTATCAAGCTGGTTCTTCCCATTGTTATGTGCATAGCATTTGCACCCAAAGACACGAAAGTATGCAATATTGGGCTTTCGACCTCTAAGGAGTTCATAGGGAATCTTATTCAACTTTGTTCTAATGAGACCTCTATTCAATATATGGCAAGCAGTGTCCATATCTTCACCCTAGAAACTCTTAGGGACGTCACTCTCAATGAGCATCGTCCTTGTCATTTATTTTGTTGTGGTGTTTTGGGGGCTGAGAAGTTGTGACTCACTCCATGTTCCCTACAACAATCAATAAAGTCAGCATTATCAAATTCAATGACATGGTRTGATCTTACTGCAACCAGCTTGTGGGTAAGCTGGTTCTCCACCTGTTTCACCAATGCTACAAACTCATAAAATGTTTCATCCTTTAAGTGTAGCATAATCACCCAAGTATACCTAGAGTAATCATCAACCATAACACAGACATATCTATGACCTCTTTGACTTTGTATACGCATAGGATCACATATATCAATGTGTACAAGTTCGAAGGGTCTGCTGGTACTCATAACAATTTTAGGCTTAAAAGAGATTTTGACCTATTTCCCCATGACATATTCTGAACAAATCTTGTCTGCCTCGTACTTCATGTTAGGAATRCTTATCACCAAGTCACGAGTCTTAAGTTTATTCAAGAGTGTCAAGCTAGCATGTCCAAATCTCTTATACCAAATCCATTGATTATTATCAGAAACAGCTCTCAAACAAATGGACTTGTTCTCAAGAATTTTATTAAGGTAACTGATGTAAACATCATTTCTCCTAGTTCCCTCGCATACAAGTTCACCTATTTATGAGTTAACTATGTGACAAAGGTTGGCTTGAAACTTAACTTAATTTCCTTTGTCACATAATTGTGAAATGCTCAAAAGATTATGTTGAAAGCCTTCAACATAATATACATCATCTATTACTTGTGAAAGTTTCTTACCTACCTTACCTAAACCAGGCCAACGATGGTTCCCTTGTTGTTAACTCCAAAGGTGACACTTTCACCATCAAAGCCTACTAGTGAAAGGAATTTCTTCTTATCCCCGGATATGTGTCTTGAGCATCCACTATCCAAATACGAATAGGTACTTCCTTTTACTTTAGCTTGCAAGAAAAAAATCAAACATTAAGTTTAGGAACCCAATTTTCCTTGGGTCCCTTTTCAACAACGTTATGCTCTTGTTGGTCCTTCCTTCTCCAAACCAACTTCTTATGTTTGTTGTTCTTATTCACACAATTCCTCGTACAGGGCAATCATGAAACTTATGCCCATTCATACCACAGTGATAACAAACATGKATGTCTTTGGTCTTGACATACTTACCTCTCTTAAATTCCTTTATRCATGTGGTTTCCCAGGGACACCAGTTAGTTCTGGTTCGCTGTCTGGTGTAACCAAGACAAACTTTTCCCTTATTACCTCTAAATGAAGTCAACTGACTCAATGTTTCCTGTGCAATCAACAGTTTATTGACATGCCTCTGGCTATCATGATAGTTCTTTTTCCCTGGTTTCAAGTGTCTAGTCAACAACTTATTTTTCTCTCTTAGAAAATCAAAATCGCTTTTTAATGCTTCGAGTTGTAGATTGAGCTTTAAAACCATAGGGTRAATAGTCATGTCAATAACTAGTGGTTGTTTGCCCTTTCTTAATTGATAAATCTCAACATGCAAATCACAAATTTTACCCTCTTATTCATCAATCATATCATCAACATCTACACTTGTACCTYCAGGGGAAACA
Source organism: Bassia scoparia (assembly GCA_008642245.1). Taxonomy (NCBI): domain Eukaryota; kingdom Viridiplantae; phylum Streptophyta; class Magnoliopsida; order Caryophyllales; family Amaranthaceae; genus Bassia; species Bassia scoparia. The sequence goes on along the minus strand of SNQN01001178.1, from coordinate 20,752 downwards.
TTAAACTATGCAGCTTTAAGTGAAGCAATCTCTTTGTGTGAATCTTCTAAGCTGAGAGCCAATATGTCAAAGGCTTTCAGCAAAGAAAAATACTAGAGTTATTTGCTTTACTTCTAGTTGTTTAAAAATCAAGAGGCTCGCTAGTGGTTGATAAGTCCCTAGGGAACCAGGCATTTAGATCTTCTTCACCATCACTAGGATAGATTGGTTTTGAAGAACTTGCCTTTTCTAGTTCCACCTTACACTTGTCCAATTCAACCTCTAGTTCTGCTACTTGATTTTTTCAGTTCATGGAAAACTTCTTCAAGGTGATCACAACAGGTAACAGCAATTTCACATTCAATACGTTTTTCTTTAAGCTCTCTTTTGCCAGTTATGTAGGTCTCGCCCAGTTTATAGCWTTCATCTAACAAAGAATCAATACAAGCAAGCATAATTTCTCTATCATATTCATGCATATCTTCCCCAACTTTTTCTAAGTTTACCTTGTGTTCATGCAATACATCCTTCTTTMCCATTAAAAACTTTWWGGATGTGCTGGTTCCCCCTCTAGTTCRTGAGTCAGTGTTGTCTCCCTTGATGTTTGTGAAGGCAYTTAGGCAAACACCAGGGTTAGGTGATTCTTCATCCTCATCAGACCCTGGGTCAGAATCACCCCACATGGATGCTATCATAGCATTCTTGAAAGCTCGCTTATCCCCAGTTTTGGACTATTTGTCCTTCCACTTTGGACAATCTCAAATAAGGTGTCCTTTATCACCACACTTAAAGCAACCTACAAAAGAAGATTTAGACTTCTTAAAATTGTTATATTTTAAGTTCTTCCTTTGATCTCAAAGAGTTCTCTCAAATCTTTTGGCAATCATGCCAATCTCATCTTCTTCCTCTTCTACTATTCCCTTAAGAGCCATWCCTCTGGTTGGTTCCTTCTCTGACTTTGAGTCAATCAGCATCTCATGAGTCATAAGGTAACCAATAAGTTGTTRCAAAGACAAGGTAGACCGATATTTCGCTTCATAGATTGTTGTCACCTTAGCTGTCCATGCATCTGTTAAACGGCACAAAACTTTTCTTAGAAGATCCTCATCAGAAAAGTTTTTACCGAGAGATCTAAGATCATTGACAATTGTCATAAATCTACGAAAGCAGTCATTAATCTTTTCATTTTTATTCATAGCAAACAATTCATACTTAGACATAAGTAAATCAATTTTAAACCTTTTTACCTCACTGGTTTCCTTAAAAGCAAGTTCGAAGGTATCCCAAATCTCCTTTGCATTATTGCCTCTAGAGATCCGATTTATTTCATTCTCACCTATGGCCTATTATATTATTGACATTGCTTTGGCATTCTTCTCCAGCAGTTTGTAATTAGCAAGAGTTAACTTGTTATCCTTCTTGGGAACGAGATTTCCTTCATCATCCTTTTCAGTTATGACATTGGGGCCATTCTTGAGTACAATCCAGCATTCATAGTCCACTCCCATGAGCACGTTCTGGATTCTTATTTCCACCAAGCATAATTGCTCCCGTTGAATTTTGGTGTCTTGTTGTCATATCCCATACCATTAAGATCTTGAGTACTCATACTTGACTCCTCTAGATGTTACTCTTGCGAGAAGCCTTGGCTCTGATACATTAAAGGTTTTAAAACACTCAAGAGGGGGGGGTGAATTGAGTGTTTGATACTCGTAGTAATTTTTTCCTTATTTTCGGTTACGTGAGGAACCAGTTGGGCTGGTTCCTAAGAGCAGCGGAATGTAAAGCAAAGTAATAAAGTAGACACAAGATTTAACAAGGTTCGGCCAACTATGGTCTACGTCTTCCTACTCTATGCTCTTTTATTAATCTACTCCAAAAAATTAAGAAAACACACCCTATTATTTCCCTACTCCMGGAACAAGTACACCCCCACATTCTACTCTGAGTGTCCACTCGACTTACACTCGTAAGCCTCTTGTGTTTGAACACACTAACACTCACCCAGCCTTCAACCCCTTTGTTGAAAGCTTTGACAATATCAATTTCTCTCTTTTGATCTCACTTCTTAAAAGATAATAAGAGAATATGGTTAAGCTCTAAGGGTGCTCTTGTATATGACTCGATGAATAGGCTTTTGTGCTTAAATGTGTATAGCTCTCAAAAATACTCTTTTTCAATCACGYAGAGTCTTATGGAATATGGACGAGTAAGTGAGTATATATAGGCTTTGGATACATAACCCTAGTTTCCGAAAATCACACAAACTTGATCTACAAGCATTTATGTGATTTTAGGAAAGTACATATCTTATTCAATTTTATCACAAGAATAAAATCAAATAATATAAATACTCCTAGAATTATGGTATCCATTCACCTAATTATCTAGCTYGTAGAATATTTTATAAAACAAATCTTGAAGAAATATTTTACGAAATCTTTTTCTAAAGAAACAYCTATGATATTCCACGCAGTGAACCTAGTTCCTCAACCTGGTTCCCTCCTTTGAATTTGTTATGAATTTTGTTCCAAACTTTGTACCAGAGTCTTTCTTCGAAATTAGACTYAATGGGGCGATCCTCTCCTCCCGTTTGTTTTAGCAACTTATTTCACAACATAACTCAACACACTTATAAACACTTATATCACCCTACCATAGGCTTCCTTGAATATCTTCAATAACGAACAATGCTTCTTTCTTCGAATGTCTTCGAAAGGCCTCCATGCTCCAAGTCTTGGAATCAACTCAATTATTGCACATGTAACATGGTTATTGCACAATAAAAAGTATGTAACTATTTTCCGACAGAACAGTCGAGGGAACAGTTCCTACTGGTTCCCATCAGTACATGGAACTTTACACATCCAACTATTCCCTACATATAAACAAGTTAGTTCAATAGATAACCCATATGAATAATAACTTGTCTAAGGGAACAATGTTCTAATTATAGTCGGTTCCCTACCAACTATATTCACACTTATAATGTCCTGGTTCCTGTTTAATATTTTTGTTTGTCATCATTCAAAACCTAAGGGACTCAACATCACCTGATATTGTACCCCCGGAGTAGAGGGATCGGACCCAGTCCGGCCCGGTGCCCGTACAAAGCCTATTCTGTGTTCTGGTTGTAATAAATTAGGCCTTGATGTGGCAGTTTGCAGACAAAAGCAAAGGAAGCTAGGGCCTACAAAGGAGGTTTGGAAGCCGAACGTTGTCGACACTAGACCTGTTAACCCACTCCCGAAGACAAATACCATTACCCTTGTTACTCATATGATAGTTGTAGACACCCAAATGTGTCTCCCCAAATGAGTAACCTATGATGAAACATACCACGTTTCGTCATCAATTTGATTCTAAAAAGACGCAGCTGAACTCGTAAAAAAGCTAGAAATATGTGAGGTCATGCTCGGAATCATGAGGCAAGGGTTAAATAAGAGGCAAAAAGTATTTTCTTTTATTTTTTCTAATTATTTTCTATTTTTTGGAATTTTCTTTTTAACTTTGGGATTTTTAAAATAATTTATACTGGTGATTTCCATAATTTCCACTTTTCATTGCATTCTTCTCATTTTTCTGAGTTCACTAGTATTTTTAGATTATTTTTCCGATTTTTCTATAATTTTCTATGAATTTTACAATATTCACAAAAATCAAAATACACAAAAAATACATAAAAAATCAGAAAATACTTTAAAAATACCAAAAAAATACATGGAATGTTCTAGAACCCCCTAAAACCGTATTTTCTTGCAAAAGGGGTGTCTAGGTTCATTCAATCCGAGAAGAATCGGAATATTTTCAAAGAAGGTAGGGAATAATTGAGCGTATATATGCTCTGAGAAACATATATATGCTCCTGCCAGCGTATATACGCTCCTTCGAGCGTATATATGCTCGTTTTTGCCTTTTCGTGCCTATAAATACCCTTCTTTGCCTCATTTTCGACAACTTCACACGTTGCTAAGCTTCACATACTCTCTCACTTTCTCACTTATACTCACGAACTGGTTACTGGATCAGACTGTGGGGCCATTGTTTTAGCAACAACATTTCGGGCGTCCATGATTAACCTTTATAGGCACAGTGGCGATCCCCTTACTCGACAACACTCCCCCAACACACTCACGTGCAGSTTTTGTGGTTCAAGCCCACAACACACATCGATCTAGGCCCAAGCCCCGCGGGGACCCACGGACTACAGTGGTGCATAGTGATGATTAAGGATTCGTGAAGCYTAAAAAAATTGCAAAAATTGGTGTAAGGGACACTGAAGTTACCTTGCTGCAGAATGGTTTTGATGTTTTAATTAAGAATGTAAATGTTACAGATAGTGAAGATGTTCTGGATGAGAGTGTGGAGGGCTTTGATCATCCTATTTTATATGGATAACCTCATATGTTGGAACGTGGAAGGAGCTTGCAAAGAAAATAAACAAGCTGGTATTAAGGTGTTCCTAAATAGCCAACATTATGGCTTTGCAGCTCTTTTAGAGACAAAAGTGAGAACACTTAAAATGGGCTCATTGTATTCTAAACTTTTTGCAGGTTTGTGTTTCTCTTCAAACTCAGCAATGAATAAACATGATAGAATTGTGATAGCTTAGAATCCTCTAGATATGGTTGTTGGTATTCTTTTGGTTTCAAATCAGTTGATGCATTTAATTTTGCAACCTAAAAGTGATTCTTCTTCTTTCTTTTTCTATGTTGTTTATGCTTAAAATGATAGGCACTTGAGAGATAATCTATGGTCTGATTCGAAATCTTGTGCTCTGAGATATAAGGGTCCTTGGTTGTTTATGGGGGATCTTAATTGTGTGATGAATTATGAGGAGAGAATTGATGCTCCTATTAGAGCTTGGGAAATTGGGGCTATTAGAGAATGTATGGAAATTTTTCAATTGCAAGATCTTAATTATAGTGGCCATTTTTTTACATGAAGCAACAAACAGAAAGGTGAAGATATGGTTTACACAAGAATTGCTAGGGCTATGGCTAATATTGATTGGTTGGATACCTACCCAAACTCAAATGCAATATTTCTAGAGGAAGGTGTTTCAGATCATTCCCCTATTTTGATTAGGGCTGCAATCAGTCCAAAAGGTGTGAAACCTTTTAAATATTATAGAATGTGGCAGTCTGACCCCCATTTAAGAGCAATCTGCTGCTTTGGTGGAATGTGTCTTGTAATGGCAATCTAATGTTCGGTTAGTACAAAAGCTAAAACATACTAAAAATCAACTAAAAGAAGTAAATAAGTTGGGCTACTATGATCTTCAAGTGAAGGTGAATAAGACTTGACAATCTCTTGTTAAGGTTCAGAAAGCAATTCATGTTGATCCTTTAGACCATGAAGCTATTATAATTGAAAAGCTAGCAACTCGYCAATATAAATTGGCATTTAATAACCATTATCAGTTCTAAGAGCAAAAGGTTGGGGTTAATTYACTTAAAGATGGGGACTCCAATACCTCTTTTTTCCACAAAGCCATTAAGAAAAGGAGGCTCCAGAATAATTTGCATGTTATTTATGCTCTTCATGGTGCTTTAAAGACTGATCTTGAGGCAATTATTGCGGCCTTCCTAACTTATTACAACAAGTTACGAGGCTCTCAGTTTACTGACAAATTACATGTTTCAGATGAGATTGTCAATTGTGGCCCTATTCTCTCCCAAGAGCTGAAAGATTTACTCTATACTCATTTCYCGGGAGAGGAAATTAGGAAAGCCATGTTTTCAATTGCTGGTGATCGAGCACCTGGCCCAGATGGTTACAATGCACATTTTTTCAAAGATAATTAGGAGATTGTAAGGAGTTCAATTATCTAGGCTATTCAAGCTTGTCTTACTTTTGGACACCTTCTTAAGGAGCTGAGCTCAATGCTACATTTATTTCTCTCATCCCCAAAATTGTTTGCCTTAGAGTGTCATTGATTTTAGACTTATTTCATGCTACAATACAATTTACAAATGCTTTTCGAAGGTTCTTTGTGGTAGATTGAAACAATTTTTGCGTCACATTGTTTCTGAAAATCAAGGGGATTTCATCCATGGCTGATTGATTTTACACAATATCATGGTGTGGCAGGATCTTGTTAGACGTTATGGAAGGAAAAATGTCAATCTCGACTACTTGATGAAATTTGACTTAAGGAAAGCTTATGACACTGTAGATTGGGGATTCTTGGAGGAATTTATGATTGCTTTGGGTTTTCCTATTCATTTTCTCCAACTAGTCATGTAGTGCGTCAAAACTCCCAGATTCTCTCTGATCCTCAATGGCCCTCCTTATGGCTTTCTCTCTTCTTAGAGAGGTATTAGGCAAGGGGACCCTATCTCTCCCCTCCTTTTTGTGATTTTGATAGATTACCTTTCCAAGGTAATGTGTCTTATGGTGCAACAAACTGATTTAAAGTATCATGCATCCCAGATGTAGAATCCCTAAGCCCTCCCACATGTGTTTTGCTGATGARTTAATCCATTGTTGTAAAGCTGAGTTGGATTATGTGAAGGCTATGCTTTCTGCTTTTCATGTGTTTCCTGATTCTTCTGGCTTACAAGCTAATTTCCAAAAATCCGAGATCATTTGTAAAGGTGTGCCTGATTCAGATATTAAGGACGTTTTGAGGTATTCTGGTCTCTCCTTGGGCAAACTCCCCTTCAAATACTTGGGGTTCCGATCAGTTCAAAGAAAATCTCAGCTAAGGATTGTGAGTACTTGGTTGACAAAATGACAAGTAGAATAAGAGTTTGGAAATCTAGGCATCTCTCTTTTATAGGGAGACTTCAGCTTATAAACTCTGTCCTCCTTAGTATACACATCTATTGGGCAAAGGTCTTTATGGTTCCTGCTAGTTCCATTCTGAAAGAAATCAATAGAGTGTGAAGATCTTTTTTCCAGTCTAACAAGGCTGATCTCTAAACCAGGAATTTAGCTAGAAAAGTGTTTGTTCTCCAAAAGAGGATGTGGCCTAGTGTTAGTGTGTGCTTTGTGGTATAAAGAAAACTTAGGCAGACATGTTTGGTTAGCCTAAGAAGATCTTTGGGTCCAATGGATACATTTGTTTTACTTAAACACACTTGATTTGGTTGGTCTTATCCTCTCCTGACACTGTTGGTTAGAAGAAAATATGTGGTTTGAAGGATCTTTTTTTATTCAGTTGGTTTGAGGATGACATCCTAGAATGTAAAAATACATTGATTTCTATAATTCAAAAACTGACACAACAAGATAAACGTGCTCGGCACCGACGTTAGCGACGATTTTCGATGGCTAACACAAATAGCGACCGATTTTCAATCGCTAACGTCGTCGCCTTTTTCGTCGCAAAAAAAATTAGCGATTGTCGTCGCTAACGTTTAGCGACCGTTTTTTGATTAAGAATTCTCAAAATATAGAGGGAAAGGGAATTACGACCGAAATTCGGTCGCTAAGCTGCAGCGATCGCTAATTAGCGACGCGACACTGTAGCGGTCGCTAATTAGCGACCGAATTTCGGTCGCTAGTTCCTTTTACCTTATATTTTAGAGGAAATTGAATTAGCACCGAATTCAGTCGCTAATTCCTTTTTACTCTAATATGTCTGAGATGGTAATAGTATCTTTTGCTTTTTTTTAATCGTGATATTCAACCTAATTTTGCGTAAATGTAATGTAAAAACTAAAAATTAAATATTAACGGAAAACAAAATAAATATGCAAAAATAAAATTTTTATAATAAACATAAACAAGTCGTAATACACAAATGATTAACGCAATATATTTTCTAAAATTCTCTAGTGAAAATGTAATAAATAACAACGTACGATAGAATAATAAATCCAAATCCAAATCCAAATCAAATCTCGATATTTGTATTGGGGATGAGTAACATCATCCAATTTCTCCTTAATTTGCAAGATCCCCAAGAGACTGCAACCTTTGCTCGATCTCAACAATACTAATTTTCCTATTACCAATTGTAGCGCCATAATCTTTCTCCAACTTGGATAACGACTTTTCATTGCTCAAATTCCCAAACCCAACTCTTCTATTGCAGTCCTCTGATCATTGGTTAGTTCTTTGACTCTCTTAACAAAAGAAGACATCGAAAATTTTGTTGTAAAAAATGCCAACCTGCCAAAGTAGACGAAAAGGGTTCCAACTTTTAATGGATTTTAGCACACACATACACAAATTCACCCATCAATGCTGCAGCATGCATTCATGGGTTCTTCTCTTCATCAATTCTACCAGACTAAGACAATTAGTTGCATGCAATTCATGCTTAAATATAACAAATTGTAAAATTAAAAATTCAACAACTATGACTAAAACTAATGTCTTATAAGTTATAACAATCACCAAATGACCAATAATATAATATCATCAACAAGGCCTTTTGTATTATTAGCTTATTCATTATACATTTTTCCTTTTACATACTCAACAAAAAGATTAAAATACTCGTAACATTCATTAAAAATATTTTCCTGTTTTTGCATCATTACTTTTGAAATGTTGCCATGTTACAGTTTTCTTCCTTCACTCTCAATTTTGGTAAGGAGACATGTACACTGTTGCTTCTGACAATTAATTGATTCGAAAATTTATGATAAGGGGAACATATTTATTACATACTAAGATCATATACACATAATATACTGTAATTAATCAATAATTACAATTATAGACCACCCTAATGATCAATTAGACTGCTAATGTGTGTTAAGTTGTACACAAAAGAAGTGAACTTGAACAGAAAACAGTGTAGTATTATCAGGAATATCTCATCATTACTCACAAAATACTCCTTATTACAGTATGAAGAAGTAAGTTTTGTTGAATTTGACATGATTACAAGATAAATCATTGAGAATAATTTGTTCTTTCTTGCAAAAAATTCTAGTGTGATTATTGCATCTCATTGACAGCAAAACTCTTTTGATATGCATGCAGAAAACTTCCACACTTCAAAACTGTTATCATTGATCTCAGAAGTATAAAAACAAAGATTAATAAGTGAAAAAGAAAGAGACAAAATATTCATTACACCAACAACCCCATTATTATGGTCATTTACACCTAAGTGATGATCATTCTCTGAAATATGTATTTCATATCTCAAAACTTTAAACACCAATTCAATATATGTAATTCAAACAAAAAAAAAATATAAAGAAGAGTTTAAACAAAAGAAAAGAAGAAAAAAAGATTCAAACTTACTATCCAGCAAACTTCTCATCAAATAATAGAAAGATCAAAATTTTCATATACACTCCTAACATAATCTGCAAATTCTCAAAGGATCATAATTTTCCTATTAACAATGACAGCGTAGACTCATTAAAAATTTCAAAGAATCGAATAATCAGATAGTCGATTAGACTCAAAACTCAATACACAAGTCCAAATTTCATTATAAAAAAAAAAAACAATCAGATATCAAAGAATATATGGTTGGATCATTTGGAGAGGAAAAGTCACTATCTCGACTCAGTAATATGTTTGTTGAGTTTTGGAGGAAAAAGTTAGATGGTATTGGAATTCTGCTGCAAGAATGCCTAAACTCATATGTTTCAAACCAGATCTAACATTTTGACAAATTCATCAATCATTTTTTAAAACACAAAAATTAAACTAGCAATATTAATATAATTTGCACTAGCAAGTAGCAATTACTTAGCAATTGCAAATAAACGGCATACATATAATTAGACGACTATCAAATAAATATTGACATTTAAATCTCAAAAAATCTTGAAACCTATAAGACCAGATAAGGGGCTATTTAATATGTAATTTAAACATTACTATTAATGAGTATAGATTATTAGAAGCATAAACAACAAATTACGCAGAATGCTTAAAGAAACACGAAGATTGAGAAGCAGAGACTTGAATGAGTGCGGACGACGAGGCTAGATCGTTCGCGGACTGACACTATCATGCTGTCGCACCAGACAATGCAATCCAGCGCTCTTGAACAATCCGGCACTTCGACCATTCTTCAAATTTGAGACGTAAAACCAAACCCAGCAGAAACACACACCTCGGACGTTGAAGATCGCACCCAACAACCACCAACACAAATCTGGGAAATGTTTGGTTTATGGGTTGGGTGCGTGGTAAATGAAATCCAAACACGCAGCAATTCGGTACATGCTACAAGACACATGTACAATCCCAATGATTTAACAACTGATGACCGTAACCTTCAAAATGTCGAACTTAATATGACTCACACAATAACGATAGCCAGATAATATTGGACGGTTCACAAACATAACTCTTGAACCCCTGGGAGTAATTCGTTAAATAATAAAATTGGAAATGGACCTAGCGTGGATGGGGTCTGGTCGGCATGAGGAGGGCCTGCGTAGTGGCGGTGCGTGAGGTAGGGGGGGTGGCAAGAGCACGTCGGGGTTAGGGTTTGGGGAAAGAAAGGTTTTGGGGTGGGGTTTGGAGAGGGAACGAAGCGAGGTGGTGCTGGCCAGGGAGAGAGTAGACGCGGGGGTGGGGCTGGATGGGTCGCCAGGGTGAATGGGGTCGCGGGAGTGGGTTTGTTTCGTTTTGGGGTGAATGGGTTTGGGGGTTTTTTGTTTCGTCGAGTAGCTGATGAATTGACGGGGTTTGGGGTTTTGGGGCTTAAGTCGCGTGTTACTTTTTTTTAAATTAAAAAACAATTAGCGACCGAAATTTTGGTCGCTAACTGTTTTTTTCTTCCCTCCAATACAATTGACACTTAGCGACCGAATCTTCGATCGCTAAAACCATATTAGCGARCGAAAAATCGGTCGCTAATTTTTTGCGACCGAAAATCGGTCGCTAACGGTRGCAATAGCGACCAATCAAAAATCGACCGCTAAAAGCGGTCGCCCGAAACCAAATTTCTAGTTGTGTGAAGCAAGCTCAACTTCAAATTTCAATGGTTAAGTTTCAATGGTCTACTTTGATCTAGTAGCGATTAAGTGTCCCTAAACATGGATTCATTTTTTGGTTAGTGATGCTTGAGAAACTGAAGACTAGAGATAGGTTATTTAAACTTGGTATATGCAAGGATAAGCTCTGTGCCTTGTGTCAGTTGAACAATGAAACTCYTAGCCATTTTTTCTWTACCTGTCCTCTTTCCAAGTTGATTTTGCAGCATGTTTTATCTTGTCTTACGATCAGATTCTCAAGTTTGCAGGTGCATCACATCTGCACATAGCTACTCATGAGAAAAGGCATATCAAAGTTTCAGTTTGGGGTCATTACAGCAGCTCTTCAAGCTACTGTTTATGCTATTTGAATAGCTAGAAACAAGCTTCTTTTGTCTAGTGCTCATTGTGATCAGCTTACTACTTTTAATATGATTAAAGAGACTGCTAGTATTTTGCCTAGGAAATTGTCTAGGTTTGATAGTAGGTGGCTTCGCACCCTTATTAGTTGGTTGCGTCTTAAGCTTGTAGTTTGTTGGTTGTATAATTGTACTCGTTTCCATGCTTAGTAAAATATCTTGATGTACCTATCGAAAAAATTGGGATTTTCTATGAAATACCCCTAAGGTATTGCGATTTCTACAATATACCCCTGTTAAAAAATTCTTCTACAATATACCCTCGAGGTTTAGTAAGTGTCTACGTAATAACCAAAAGTTAATTTTTTATTATCTTAATATAATTATTTTGGTGATGGTTGCTGCCATTTTTTAATATTTTTTTTGGTGATGGTTGCTACTTTTTATTTTATTTTTTATTTTTTAAAAAGTATACTTAACCATATGAGTGGTTWAATTTAATCATTAAGGTTATATTGTGGACGGGTATCAAACCTCYGGGGTATCTTGTAGACGAAAATTTTTGCAGGGGTATATTATAGAAAACGCAAAACCTCAGGYGTATTTTATACAAAATCCCAAAAAAATCAACATCACCACAATACACAGAGTTCAAATCACAAATGTACAACTACATGGAAAAATATATTATACAAGATAAAAATCTAACCTGAAATATGATAAAATCATGTCAAACCAATACCGACTAGGCCTAATCAAACATGAAACTTGAAAAACAAAACAGACAAGACCTGGCCTAACAAAAAAAAAATCAAGCATGGTACATGACCTAACTTGAATATGCAACCACAAAATGTGCAACCCAGCATAACAGATTTGTTGACCAAAACAACCATGACAACACGTCTTCCATGACCCTTTGATCCAAAACATAGAAAAAAATTCACAACCATACAACCACAAGAAAAATAGCATCAGATTTGACTTGAACCTTAAAAAAATGAGTTTGGTAAATAGTTAGGGAAGATTGAGCACTTGTTTAATTAAGGCATCAAACCTTTGGAACAATTACTCCACATACATTGCAAACAAAAGCAGAAGATAAGCAAAAAAGGGCAAGTAAAATATAGCAGCACAATGATTCGGGAAACTTATATGCAATAGTAATATAAACACTTCCNGTATTTTATACAAAATCCCAAAAAAATCAACATCACCACAATACACAGAGTTCAAATCACAAATGTACAACTACATGGAAAAATATATTATACAAGATAAAAATCTAACCTGAAATATGATAAAATCATGTCAAACCAATACCGACTAGGCCTAATCAAACATGAAACTTGAAAAACAAAACAGACAAGACCTGGCCTAACAAAAAAAAAATCAAGCATGGTACATGACCTAACTTGAATATGCAACCACAAAATGTGCAACCCAGCATAACAGATTTGTTGACCAAAACAACCATGACAACACGTCTTCCATGACCCTTTGATCCAAAACATAGAAAAAAATTCACAACCATACAACCACAAGAAAAATAGCATCAGATTTGACTTGAACCTTAAAAAAATGAGTTTGGTAAATAGTTAGGGAAGATTGAGCACTTGTTTAATTAAGGCATCAAACCTTTGGAACAATTACTCCACATACATTGCAAACAAAAGCAGAAGATAAGCAAAAAAGGGCAAGTAAAATATAGCAGCACAATGATTCGGGAAACTTATATGCAATAGTAATATAAACACTTCCAATCAAGACCACCAAACATCTTAAATAGAAAGGAGATTAAAATTACTCATTTGAACACGCCGCTTCCCCATAACAAAAAATTTGTCCCATCAACTATTATTGTGGGTATATGCGAAAAAATAAAAAATAWAAAATATAATAAGAAAAACAAGGATAGAGAATCAATTGTTACTGAGTAGCAGATGACATATTGACATCTAAGTATCTAACAATCATATTTTACTTTAGCAAGAGGGATTACATATCATATTACACAACGTGATCAGGGTTGATACATATAAAGAAAGTAACAACAAAATGGCAATAGATATTACACTAAAAAAGAGTTTGAAAGTAGGAAAATTTGTCCACAAATGRCATTAAAAATGGGTCATTTGTGAATAATTACCACCAAAAAATAATTGTCCAGAAGAGCCACAAAGTACTACTTCGTTTGTTGATCACTTCCACTTGATATTTTCCGTCATTGACCGTGGAATATTCCGGGAAAAAAAGTCGCATGACATGCACATGAGCCATAATTTTGTTAATTCCTTTCTTTTTTTTTCCTATTTGCACTCATCTCCCTCTTACTCCTCCATTATAACACTCTCCTCTTTCACTTTTCTTCTTCCTCACCTCTTCAATGGTGGCTCTCTCTAGTTTGACTCTTTCTCCTTCCTCCTTAATGACCTCCCTTCCCATCAGTCGAGCCTATGAGGATACCCCCTCTCCCAATTCGAGTTAGAGCCTCACGAACCAGATCAGATGAACAGTGTGGCTTCAAATTTGCTACAGTAGTCAAGTCTCCCTAGCACATCCTCCACCTGAACCAGRCTGGGAGCTACAATACTCGAGTGGTAGAGCACGAGCTGCCCCTGAATTCGCAAGTTCCAATGTGGTGCACGGTGGATTAGGGTCACAACTCCTCTCCCTCGACAAGGTGGTGATCGTGACCTCCCTTGAAGTGGCCTGACTTGAACTTGAACCCAGATCTGGTGATGGAAGGTTTGAAAATTGATTTCTAGAGGTCGAAGGGGAGGAGTAAAAGGTGGCAGTGTGGTGATGGAGGGTGGTTGTGGTTGAGGGAGAATGAAGAAGAAGGTTGGATGGGTGAGACTAGGGGGAAAAGGGGAAAAAAAGCAAAAAAAAAAAATGAATCACATGATACTCATGTGACTTTAAGTGGCCGGTCAATGCCGAAAAATACCCTTTGGCAGTGGTTAACAAACGGAGTGTTAGTTTGTGGCTGTTYTGGACAAATTTTTTTTGGGTGGTAGCTGTTCACAAAGGACCCTTTTTTAACGGCATTTGTGGACAAATTTTTCTTGAGAGTATATAATATTCAAGGCTATGCTCTTGACTAAGCACATAGACTTGTCAAGTAATGTTACTAATGGTAATACCATAGTCCTAGACTACTAGTAGTTTTATACTATTATATACTTACCCAGGGACAGACCCACGGGGGTTCAAGGGGTTCAACGACTGAACCCCCTTTGGTCTCGGGAAAAAACTTGAATTTTTGTTTAAATAAAAATAAAAATTCAATTACTAGTTGTAGACACCTAAAATTGTCTCCCCAAATTGAATAGCCGATGAGGAAAAGTATGATATATCGAAATAGAATTAACTCCGAAAGTCGCAACAAAATTCACAAACCATATCCATTAAACCACATCAATTTTCACAAATCGAAATAAAGTTGAGTTTGAAATCATACGCCGAGAGCAAAATAATAGATGGAATGTACTTATTTTTATTTATTTAGTTATAATCTATTTTATGGCATTTTTCTTAGTAAAAATGATTTTTTAGAACTATTTCTAAAGGTATTTTCTAAGATTCTTCTTTTTCATCTTATTCCTCTCATTTTTCCGATTTCGCCAATATTTTTGAATAATTTTCTGATCTTTCTATGATTTTTACAAGTTTGCGAAATGATTTTTCGAAAATAAATAAATTCAAAAATTCGTAGATAAACTCAGAAAATTCGGGAATTATCCGGCATATTCTAGAAGATTAATCATTTTTATCCAAAAGTGGATAAAAGTTAATTGGATAGTAGATTAGATGCAAAAACAATGATATTAATTCCCGAACGAAAAGATAAATAGAACAAATAATTAAGCACAGATCGCTGACGTGGCCATCCAGTCAGATGCCACGTAAGCCCATCCGTATATACGGAGGTCACTACCGTATATATGGATGGCTCTATCGTATATATGGACCATATATACGGATGTCACTACTGTATATACGATCCATAGAATCGTATATACGGTTGGGTTGATACTCGTCACTGTTTTGCTCATAACTTTTGATCTACAAGGAATTTTGATGCGAGACAAAACGCGTTGGAAACTAGTAATCGAGATCTTTCCAACTGTACGTATATGACACATCTCAAACAGATCTCCACGTCAAAAGTTATATACGGTTGTATCTGTATTCCATTTATCTTTTTTTTACTTATCTTTTCCCATACGCCTATAAATACATGCTCTCGGTGGTTAATCAGCTTTCATAAACGAATTCTCTTGTGTTTAAGGCAATTCAAAACTCTCAAAATTCTCTCTCACAAATCACTCATCAAAATCGGAAGTTCTCAAATCCGTCACTGCTTTCGGAGTCGTTTCTTTGCGAATCAAGGTACAAATTCTGAGGCTATTCAATTCAATTCTCTCTTTACTTTTTATTATTGTTTTTTATTAACATTATAATTTTTCTTTAGAATTTCAATCATATCAATTATAATTTCGCCTTTTGAATTTCAATTATGTAAATTCATTAGTTTTCAATCGTTTTCGCTTTGCAATTACTTTAATTGTAATTTTCAATGCTAACAATCTCTTTTGTTGTGATAAGCGATTCAAATCGAAGCAAAGTTTTTGATAAACTAACCTTTGTTTTCTATTGTGACTGATAGCGAAGCAAGGTAAGTTTGATTTGAATATTTGAGTTTTCTATTATCGCATACTAACCATCATCCTATATGTATGTTGATATTGTTTATGCTCGAAATCACATTTTTATTGCTTAAACAAGACCTAGAATTGTTGAATCACATCAAATTTAGATTAATCATAGACAAATTGAATTTAAGCACCTTATTAATTTGATTAATTTGAAGTGATCACAATAATTAGGCTAGGTAGTGGTTCTTGCATAATAGAAACTCATCTTTTAATAGATTTCTAAGGTTAGAGCGCTTCCTAAAGATAAAATTGRTTAGTTTWTGTGTATTCAATGAATTTGATCGAATGGAATTACAATGAGATCGATTAGGGGCCGTTACATGCGGGCGGATTGGGTCAAAGATTCTTTCTATACCATGTCCCCGAACCCACGACTTGGTTAATGGATCAGACAGTGGGGCCATTAAATTGGCARTAATGTTTCGGGCGTCCGTGATTAACCTGTATAGGCACGGTGGCGATTCCCCACTCGACAACACTACTCCAACGTACTCACATGCGGGATTCGTGGCTCAAGCCCACGAACGAAATCAACGTAGGGCACACYCCTACACTAGTTATATAAAATATACGACAAATTATAATAGATGTTATGCAGAGCTCAAGTGGTAAAMGATTCAAATTTTTAGAAAAGGTTAAGGTATTAATTCTTGTTAACAACAAAAATTAACCTTTTTTTATTTCATATGACAAAAATTAATCCTCACAAGTCACATTACATGACTCTTCCCCTCACACCCAAAGTCCCAACTCCCAAACCCTGACTTTGGCACAACAACAGGCCAYCAACAACGCAACCCACCGTCGGCAACTCTAGGCTCGCAGGTCYCGCAACCCAGCGTCGGCGACTCCAGGCTCACAACGATTCCTAGCAGCAAAGCAATCAAGCAGAGGTGAGTTAATAAATTGTTGTTGCGATTTGCCGATTTGTTTCAATTTCTTTTTCTTGTATTTTTGTTTGTAATTTTGTTTGTGTAATTTGACTAATTTCAAATTTTCGTTCAATTTGTTTGATCATTTTTTTTTGTCCAAGCTTAATTGAAAATTTCTTAATGAATGACACCAATTAASATAATTAATATCCAAATATTAAAGAATAGCATATACATCTGCAATAGATAAATTAATCAAATCTGCAGATGTTAAGATAACGAGATAATGAAACATTACTTCTCGGTTATTCCTTGACATTCCTCGTCAAAAGCTCTCAAAATTAACTTGAATTGAAAGAAACGAAGACGGTTACTTACTGTAATWGACTTTTAAGTAAGCAGCAATGAAGTCGTCTGAATTGGAGTTAAGGTTTTCAATTTCAGGACCATCAATTAATAAGTCCGACCCTCTCGCAAAGCGCGAAAGCAAAGCATCGTAATTGACATTTTCTTGTAGCATGAGATAGAGTGAGAAGTTGGGATGATTTGTGACTGAGTGAGGATGGATTATTAGTTTCCATCTTATATTAAAAGATGTATCTTAATAACCACTTAACATCAACATCAAACCAATTACTCCCTCCAAACAACTCACTCCATAAACTCCCTCCAAATCAACCAATACAATTTCATTCTCTCATTAAAAAAATAAAATACAAAAAAACAACATACATTTAGGCTTTTATTTTTTAAAAAAATGAAAATCATTCATAGAGAAAAAAAATAACTGTCATTTTAATCTATATCCCTTGATAGGTCTTTTCCCACATGTATTTAACAAAATATAATGAAACTAAATAAAAATAAATAAAATATAATAAATAAATAAATAAAAATAATAAAGAAGAAACAAGCACCTTACGCATAATAAAAAATTATCATTAACCTTTTAAATTTATAATAGAAGTCCGAAGACATGCATAATATAATTTAAATTTATGACGTAAAATAAATTTTGAAATGTTCATATTAATATCCTGTGTACTTTCATATTAGGTTCATCAACACGGTACGAGTACTTCCTTATTATTAAAAGAAAAAATTAAAAAAATTGGCACAATTATTTCTACTTTAATTTTGTGAGTGATATGTACCTACATAGTGACAATGTTGATATATAGTAAAGTATTAATAACTATTTGCCCATTTCAAACGCAGAAAATTCGATAAATTTGGCAAAATAGTAAATCACCAAGGAATTTATCAATTATAATCGACACATTTTGGAACTGTACAATAAACTCATAGATAATATAGTGAAATATTTATACTTGTATATTACTAGATTAGCCCGTGCGTTGCACGATTTATATATGTGTGTTTATTCAAAAAGAAAAATTAAAGAACATTACAATTTACAACCAAATAACGCACTCTGTAGTTCCTTACACAATGTTCAAATTTCAAAATAAAATCGTTTAAATAGGTTTGTTATTTTACAACTTATAGCGCTTAATGTTAACAATAATCAATCGAGCAATATGAAATAATTCATATATCTCGAAACCGAATTCAAATTATTATATAAATTCCAGATCAAATTCTCGATTAAAAATAAATTTTGAATTCCCGAATTAAAAACTAATGCTATAAAAATATAAGTATCAAAATTAGAGTTAAAATTAATATTTCCAAGCATATTATTAACTTATAATCATTATTAATATTTTTTTATTTTTATTCAATCATAAAATAGGGGAAATGGGAGGGAAATTTTGGAGGGAAAAATAGAAGGGTGGGGATTGCTTAGTATAGATTATAGATAGATATAGATTTTTATGCTCGGTGCAATTTGTACGGCGTGCAATGGTGTCAATTTATTTTATTATTTGTGTTTTCATACATTGTGCAATTGCACCGGTACAATCTAGTTTTTAAGAATAAAATATTTTGATTGAATAAGTTTAATTTATTTTACAATATTACTTATTATTAAAAGAAAAAATAAAATCTTTTTTGGCACATATTATACTTAAATTTTGTGAGTGAAATTGTCCATAGTGACATGATGTTGTATATATAAGTGAGTATTAATAACTATTTGCCAACTCAAACAGCCGTAAATTTCGATAAATTTGGCACAATACAATAAAATCACCAATGGAATTGTTATCTTTTTTTTTTTACGGGAATTGTTATCAATGATAATCGAACACATTTTAGGATGTTGTACAATAAACTCATAGCTAATCTATTATATTAAAAGAATATGCTCATTTGAAACCACCCTCACTTCTCACCATATGGCTTCCCTCCAATTTTCCTTGAATCTCATCAATTCCCTCCAAAAACTCCACCTCCCCATATTTATCCAAAAAAAAACTCCATATAAAGCAATAAGTCAGAAACTAATTGTACGTTTAAAAAAAAACCAAAAATCTATACTAACATAAAAAAAATACATGATTTAATTTAATGATATGATGAAATAATGTTATTATTTAGGTAACTACTTAGCAATAATGCTATGATTTTATCAGCCAGAAACTAACTGCACTTAAAAAAAGGAAAAAATAACAAGAATAATCCCACCTTTGAGTGGTTTTTCCAAAAATAAACCAACCTTTCGATTATCCCAGAATAATCCGACCTTTAGGGGTATCTTCCAAAAATGAACCCTAACTGGTTGGTGACCTGAGGATTAGGTTAATGAGACACGTGTCGTATTGTCATTTACTATGATTAAATTAAACTTAAATTAAACCTAAATTAACTAAAATTAAATTACATTAGAATTAAACCTAATTACCTAAACCTAAACTAATCACCACCCACCACCTACCCACCTGCCACGTCACCACCTCACCCTCGCCAACCCACCCCTCATCACAGCTACCACCCCTTACCAGCACCACCATCACAGCCACCACCCCTCACCACCACAACCATCACAACCAACACCCCTCACCACGTCATCCACCCCTCACCACACAGCCACACTACCACCACCAGCACTCCTACCACAACAGCCACCTACCACCCACCTCATCCACTTACCACTTTCGACCACACAGCACCTTCCACGACCACCACCCACCTCACCCATATGCCACGACAACCATCCAGGCCACCTCACCCACACACCACCATTTTCACACCACCTAACCCACACAACCACCCACCACTACGCACCCTTCACCACTCACCACCACGCACCACTTCACCATCCACTAACCAACCACGACCCGCAACCACCCTCATCACCGACGCCACCATCATCACTGACGCCATCACCACCAGCCACCTAGAGAGAGAAAAGGAGAGCAGATGAGAAGTTGCGACAAGTGAGGGATAGCGAGTAGAGATAGAGTAGCGCGGGGAGGGGAGAGTGAGTAGAGGAGAGAGAGTGGGCAAAGGAGAGAGAAAGAGGAGAGTGAGTGGATGAGTGATTGAGTGGGTTTTAACCCAAAAAAGGGGAAAAAAAACTTAAACTAGATTTTATCTTGAAGAATAGGTTGCAGGTAATCGGGTTCATTTTTAGAAAATACACCCTAAAGTTCGGTTTATTTTTTTTAAGACCACTGAAAGGTGGGATTATTCCTGTTAATTTTTCCTTAAAAAAATTCCAAAAAACTACCAACATAAAAAATAAATAAAATAGATGATCTAATGATATGATTAAATATATCCCTTCTATATTAAAACTCCCTTCCCATCCTCRACTTGTCTCATCCTTTATTCACCCAACAATCCTTTTTTTTCTCATCTCTTGTGATGCCACATTAGTCCTCCTTTACTGTAAACAATTCATTTTTTTCTCATCTTTTATGAAGCCATGTCATACCCTCCGATCCTCTTCTTCCCTATTCAATATTTATCTATTTTTGCAAAAACACACCCTCACTTTACTCTTCTCT